>VZRH01004236.1:908735-924111 GCA_013397555.1 Urocynchramus pylzowi | reverse complement strand
GAGGGGACAAGCGTGTCTCTGAGGGGAGGAGAGCACACCCGAGGAGAGGAGCACAGCTGAGAAGGGGGGAGCGCTCCTGAGGGGTGAGGTGCGTGTCACTGAGGGGAGGGCACCCGGAGAGAAGAGCACACCTGAGGTGAGGGTTGTGTCACTAAGGGAAGTACACCTGAGGAGGGGGAAGTGCAGCTGAGGGGAGGTGACCACCTGAGGGGAGGTGACCACCGCGCTGAGGGATGAGCACCCTCAGGGAGGCGCGTCCCGAAGGCCGGAAGCCCTGAGGGAGAGCCCCCGCAGCTTCCAGAGCTCCTGAGGAGCAGCTTCGTCTTCTCCCACAGCAAGGAGAGGCTCCTGCTACTTTCAGGAGCGTCTTTTCCAGAGTGTTGAAGCAGCACGGCTTCCCTAGAGCAGAGCCGGGGTTTCCTCCCTATTTAGCACATCCTGAGGGGACTGGATTAAGTAAGGAGTAGCTGTTAAGTAAGTATAACTATTAAGTAAGGCTCATAGTAGTCAGTTGTGTCATGGAGATTTTCGTGCCACCCAGGGCAAGGGGTTACTCGATTTATGCATTCTTTTCTAGGGGTAAACATTTCCTGCCATAACACTTTTAGCGTCATAATAGCTCTTCTGCTCTCTCACACAGGTGCTGGGATAAAAGCCTCCCTCTCTTTTCTGGGTAGGTTGCTGCCAGGACCTGGCAGCCACAGTATGTGGGAAAGCCTGAGGAGAGAAACTTAAAACTTTGGGTATTTTGTGTCTGTTTTGGAAGGCATTGAAACTTTGCACGTCACTGAGGCTGAGCAGCATGCAAGACTCAATTTCTGCCCAAGTAGGCATGTTTAAGAAAGAAAACACTGCATTTTGTCTAATTAGATATATTTGAGCAAGAAAATACAGTTTTATATAGAAGAGATAGGTGACTTACCACAGTCACCTAAGAGGTGTGTGGCACAAGCAACTGTATCTGGATACAGTGATCAGAGGTGATTGAAAGAGAAATGAAGAAAACCACACAAATGTTTACACCTGCAGCTAAATCCTGTTCCTTTAGCTTGGGAGACCCATTCACAGGGATTGCATGGGAATGGAAGTCAAAAGCCGTGAAACCCTTTGCAGTTTTATGTTGTTGTAGAGGCTGTTAGAAATATAATATAGAATGCACTAGGAGGCAATAGATAGGTGAAAGAGTCCCAAGATTTAACATGTAAACTCATCATGGTAAGATTTTCTGGAATATGTGCTACTAAATATATATTCTCACCACTGTTTAACTTTTTTTTATACCTTGGACGTGTCACTGGTGATTTCCAGGCTTCCAGAAAACTATCAGTGTATCTGAGAAAGAAAGATTCAGTTCTGTGCAAGAATGTTCCTTTTCTGCTCCGGAAAACCTTGGACAAGATTTTTACCAAGGCAAGAAACATTTTCTAAACATATGCACAATCAGGTTTTAAATACTATGGTGTTCAGCCCTTCTGTAGTTTGCTCCCCTGAAGCTGTTCCTGTGCATTTCACTACCCAGCATGGCTCACCACGAGCAGTTAATCCAGTGTTTCATAGCAATTTGTATCCCTCGTGTTATCTATTAATTTAATTTTGACCAAAACATTTCTCCTCTTGAGCTGTTTTCTCTCAGTATGCATTGCACTAGAAATTACCTTATTTAATTGTGAAGTAGGTCTGTACTTTACCAGGTCCACTGATCATTTCTTAATTGCATCAAGTGTAAAATTGAAGGCAGGGGTTTTTTTTCTTCTTTTTTTGGCCATGCTTATCTGAGTCTCTGGCATTAAAAAAAATGTCAAGTCCCTTTAGCCAAGTGCATTTATGGAGTAATGTATCTAAATAAAAATACCGTAAGATCAGAAGCATAAAATATTGTACTACTGGGGTCCAGAAAACATTAATCATTATCTTACACTCTATATACTACACACTTCGAAACTTCGTAAAAAAATGCAATTACTTGAAGCATCATGTTACTTTGAGCTGGCACACAGACCAGCACTTTTAAAGCAGAAAAATTGAAAAACAAGGTCAGTGAGAAGTTAGACAGCTCTCCTCCTCAAGGCAAAGGAGCACTGATCTGATCTTTCAGCCACAGGCCACATATACCAATTTAATTATAGTTATTGTTTGCCTGAAGAATCATAATGGAGTATGTTATTAATTACTTGTCCACTCAAATATCATATTCAGCCAGTTAAACCATCAATAAAATCATGGCTCCAGTGGCAAAACAAGCAGTGTACAGAGTAAACACTTGAAAGCACCCATTTCTGGGCTAAATTTTGTTAGTTAAGTCATCCCACAAACAGTCAGAAAGAAAGTGCATTCATCAGTCAGAATGCACATGGAACCACATTGAAATAATGTGGATTTTTTAAGAGCTGATTTTTTTTTTAATTTAAGCATGTTATGAAAGGCAAGAAAATAACAGTGCATTGTTCTCCAGCATTAGTGTCTCCAACAAAAAACAATCAATTTAAACCCATGCAAAATGTCTAATGCTGTTATTGCTGTCCTTTTTCATAACTCAGTGTCGTTTTATCCATCTCACCCCTAAGAAATGACCTTTTCTGTGCACATCCCCACCTTTTCCCACAAATCCCTTGAGTGACAGAATCTCATCCTAATCCCATTTCCATTTAGATGTTACAGGAAAGCATTGTAGACCTTGGAGGCAATAAGTAATCATAATGGAAAGATAATAATATGTTTATGAAATCTGGATTTTAGAATAGTAAATTGAAAAATTACAATAGTATTTCAAGCCACTGAAGGTCAATGTTACTAAGAGCAAAAAGCCATGGATCAAGTGTTCTCAAACTTTTTTTAGTTTAGATTATTTTTTGATACAAAGCATCTCTATTTCAGAGAGCAGCACCTCTCCTCTCCTGAGGTGATTCCTCATCTACCTAGCAGTCCTACAATCTGGTGTTATAAACAGGATTTAATATATTTTCCTACAAACAACTCTTTTTCTAGCGTGGCTTGATCTTTTAAGCAGACCTAAAAAACAGAGAACAACTTCTCAGGCCTCTCCAAAGTGCACTATAGACCCCAGTTTAAAAATTCCAGCCATTACTAATTCTTAAAGGTAAAACAATATGTTAGAACTCATAACTAAATATACCAAAATAGTACTTTTAGTATTGTGTAGTTGTAGGTTTTTTAAATAAAGGTAAATTTGCTTCCTTTTATCTAAAAGGAATAAAATAGAAAATCTATTTTATTTATAAAATAGAAAAAGAAATATCTACAAAGTTGTACATATAGAAAACCACTGAAACTTAACTGAAGTCCTAGACAAAACAACCCCAAAAAGCCCACAACACTCCAGCCTTGTCCTCAGCTAGTGAAGGAGTATTCCTCTCTTCAGTTTTCCACTGTTTTAAAGCACACCTCAGACTCACCAACAGCCATTTTTGGGACTCTCTGAAATTTTCTGTGACTAAAGCAGCAAACCATGGTTGTTACCTGGAAAGGGTTTTATGGGACTGCTGCTCCCCCTGAAAGGCTTCCTGCTGCTGTCAAGGACCGTTGTGCTCTCCCCTTCCCCTGTTCCTGGCATTCCTGGCCCTGCAGCCTCTTCTCCCTCATGCCAGCTCTGGTTCCCAATCAATGCCCTTGTACAATGGGCCAGTTTGGTCACTGACCAAAAGCTAATGTGTTTTTTTAAAATTATTTTTAAGCTGGCGTGTTTGCTGAAGCTGTGACAGATGCACCAGAGATGACATGAAGAAAGCATCAGGAGGGCACATCCAGAAGCCAAACCATCCTTTTTGGAAGCAAGATGTTAGATCAGACAGTGAAAGAGCACACGGGTGAGAACCACCAGGCTTCCCCTTCTACCACCATTCTCCCAGGCCACAACCTCTTACTGGCACAGTTTCCACAGACACTTCTTCCTTTGCTTATCCCTGGAGTGACAGGACAAGGGAGAATGGCTTCAAAGTGAGACAGAGGAGGTTTAGATTAGGTGTTAGGAAGAAATTATTCCCTGTGAGGGTATTGAGACCCAGGGTTAGGTTGCCCAGAGAAGCTGTGGCTGCCCAACCCCTGGAATTGTTTATGGCCAGGTTGGACAAGGCTTGGAACAACCTGAGATAGTGGAAGGTGTGCCTACTCATGACAGATTTTGGAACTAGATGGTATTTAAGGTCACTTCCAACCCAAACCATTCTGTGATCCTATTTGCATAGAGTTGTCTTACACTCTGCTTTAATTTCTGACTATTTAAAAACATCTTTCATCGTTAACAGCTCACAAGCTCAGGGACTCTGGATACCTCCCTCATAACACTTCAGTACAAAGCAGTGCAGCTGTTCACAGAAGTGTGTAAGCAGCAAACACCTCTGTTCTGATGATTTTGAGTACAATTATTCTTCTGTATTTAAAGAACTTTAATATCATATCCAAACCAAGAGCAGTGATTGATCTATTAACAGTATAAAATGATTAAGTAAGCATTGGCTATTTTAAAAACGTCATGGGATTAGAGGGCTCTCAAAGCTCACGTTCATCTTTGTGTATATATAGGCAAAGTCTTGGCACTCTTTTTGGCAGATGACCCAGCAAAATGACTGATGTATGAACATTAATGCATTCACATAAATTAACTCTGCACATAAAAAACACAGAGCCTTTAAGCCCAATTACATCTTCCCCAATTGTACAAATACTCCCTTTGCAGTCAGTGGCAGCTCAGGAAGATGAGGCCAATCCATATGTTATATTGATTCTAAAGGCACTAGAGTATGCAGTTAATCCCTTTCAAACCTTGCAGAGCACAAGCTCTTGGAGATCTTCCAGGCAGCCAGATGAAAGTTGCCTTTCAGAAGCAGGGGCTGTATGTTGTTAGAGATTCCAAAACATGCTGGGCCAAAATCTGGCCTTGCTTTTACCAGTGTAAAATGGGACTATTTCAGGAGAGATCTGTACATGTGCACTGATATAAAACTGATCATTATCTTGCAAAAAAGTGTGTAATACTAACACATGCTTTCCTCTTAATGGCCAAGAAAAGCAAAGCAAAGATCAACAAATGAAAATATTTTCTTCCACCTAGAAGTGTTATAACATCTAAAACTTACCAGACAGTTTATGATAGTTTTTAGGGTCTGTTGTGCTCCTAATAGGTTTTATGTAAAGATAATTCAGATACCAGGGTGGTGACTGATGTGTAAATCTTCCCAGGTAAGTCAAAAAAGGTAGGTTAAAAATTGCAAACCCACACGGAATCTCCTGTGGCCTGAAGCATCCAGAAGAGCCATTACAGATGAGAAACACCTCTCTGTAAAGCTAAAGGTCGAGCCACTTTTGATGCATTCACACTGCATTTCTCTCCATCAGCAGCTACCAAATCTGTATTTTGGACTTCTGGTGTTTCCCCTGGGTGTTGGCACTGCCTTTTTGTGGGATTTTCTAACTACAATACACAAAATATAAATCCATCTCTCCAGCATAGCTCAGAATCCAAGCTGACACCCAGAATCCAGTGCAGAATCCCCAGATTTTACAGTGTAGCTGGATCATGCAAGGTTGCATGAGGTTGAAATGAGCCAGTTTACAAAATAAATGTATCTGTATGGTGTTGACCTACATTTTTATGGCTAAGTTACAACCCTAGTGCCCATTTTAAGTCAATATTGTCTAGCAAAATAAAACGGAATTCCTATTATTCAAAATGAGGCAAGTCATTAAGACAGAACTGTATCACCAAGCAGCAGTTTCAAGGTTTCTTCAGCACACTTTAGAAAACTTGCATAATAAAAACAGATTTTGAAGCAAAACTAAATATGTTCTTTTAAAAATATCACAGTGAAATAAGCATGAAAACCACAAAGGATCTAACAAGTCACAGAAAAAACCCAGCCATTATCCACAAATAGCAGTTGATAAATTGGGGCAAATCCATTATTTGTCTTAGAAACAAAGGAGATAAAATTTTAAATTTAGACAGAACAATAAGTACTATGTGATCAGTGGCTTAAAAGTTTATTGTAGATGCACCTTATGAAGAAAGTTGTTATTTGTCTGGATCAGTTTGTGAGCCAGAAGATGCAACTCCAGGGATTTTACACTAAGCAAGAAGTTTACATTATAGCACTTTATTCCATTTAACTTTATAACAGTTTTAAGTAAATGCCTAAGAGGAGCACAGACCATAAGAGTAGAGAATACTGTGCAGAAATTAGAAAGAAAAGAGGAAAATACATAATGGATGATGTAAAAAGAAACAGATAACGAAAATTAAAAGGATTTTACTAGAGGAAAACAATTTCATTTTATTGTAAAGCTCTAAATGAATAAAATAAAGTCTTTGAATGTGAAGATGATTAAAAAGACAAAATCATTAGCTAAAGATATTTACAAGTTTAGACTTTCATTTTGATTGTAATTTTAATTAGCTGGACACTAGGGGGGATGAAAATGAAAGCCTACATCATCTACTTACTCTTTAAATTGCATTCCACCTTAATTTTCTGCTCTTCAGTTCTTAATTTTCTCTATTTTTGTTCTAACTAATCCGGTTATCAGAATAAAGTGATTTTCTCTCAGCCAGGTTTAACATTCAGTATTTGAGTCTGTGAACCAAAAGTTCATCCCACTGCTTCAATTTTTATTCTTTCAATAGCAGTAACTCTCCAGGAAACTTTTCCAGTCTTTTGTCTGTACAGCAGGGTGCTTTATGTACACACGACAGTTATGCAGCTAATAACAAAAGATTCTATTTTAAAAATAATTATGTTCCATTTACACAGTTTCCAATGAAATTTGCTCATAAAATGCAGGATGCACCAAAAGATTAAATGCCATTTTCCTGTTCATTAAAATAATTTTTCTAAATGTAACCCAGTTACTCGCCTTTTTGTCTTGAAGGAACCACATGTCCAAGCAGCAGTCAGTTAATTCTTAAATAAAAGAAGTAATTCTCTTTGGGCTGTCTCTGCAGTGCACAGTTAACTCCCAGACTTGTGCCCATGTCTCAGGCCATGGACAGACAGACAGACAGATATCCCTTTCGTGAAAAGCTGCACTGAAGCAGATCATATTGCCTTTTCCAGAAAAGCTCTGGAAGCACAAATCCAGAGCTGAGGTGGCTGCTGCAGGTGCATAAGCAAGGCAGTCTATCACTGTGTGAGCATCCTCACTGTCAGGCCTTATCTGTTTGAAGGATTCCTCAGCTCCTGCCTTGCCCTGAAGGTGCTCTGTTATCAAGTCACGTGGGATTCTTCTGCAAGTTGACTTGTAAGACACCTACCTAGTTGTGGAAAGGGTTTAAAGGGGGCATCAACACACTGGGGATTTCACCTGCACTGCCCATGGAAGGTGTTCTGTAAAAGGGAGCAAAAGCTGTATTTCAGTCCTTAGCCTTGCCTGGTTAGCTGCTTTGGGCTAAAAGTAGCTACCCTGCAACTTATGTGTTCTCTTAAAGGTCAGCAGGAGAGTTAATATTATCTTAGTATGTTCGTGTTCCTTTCTGAATAATTTCTTGTAGGAGAAATTCAGTCCTAAAAGATGTCTTATATACCGTTCGTATATTAGCTGGGTGAAACCCAGAAAGGATAGTTTGATCTTGACAAGATAATTTTATCTTTTTGTTTCAAGCAATTGATTCACAGGCCTTCTTGCCATGTTTTCTTCTAAAGAACAGTGAGGATCCACTCAGGGTCTTTTTGTAAGAGAGTTTCCACTGAGAGTATAAACAATCTTCAGCAAAGCCTACAAACAGCTCTCTGTACCTGGGAGTTCTTCTCATTTTAGTGTCATTTTAGTTCAGATCAGCATTGTGCTTTTGAAGTGAATCTCTGATTGTCCTCATGTTCTGTGCTTTGATTCACATCATGATGTGGTATTGAACTACATGAACCAAATTCCTTTTGGATTAAACTCAAGTGGAAAATGCTGAAATGCATCTAACGCACTCCAGCTGCAAATGTCCAGTCAGTCTTTTAAACCCAGCTACAGCTTTCTTAAAAAAAAAAAAAAAAAAAAAGTTACTAAAAAGTGCCATGGATATCACACCCCCATCACCACATATTTTACTTCAAATTCACATTTCCTCCTGCTCTGCTAATGCAGATGGAAGTTTAAGGATAATCTACTTCAAATTCAGCACTTTTGTATTTGCAGTTTTACTTCTCTCTCTTTTATGAAAGTTGATGTTCATCAAGTCACTCTCTCCCAACTAATTGTAATAAGTTCAGAACTCTGTCAAGATACAGTTGTCTCTTCCCTGGGCAGAACAGCCAATTGCAAATGTTTTATTTAAAATGAAAGGTCCAATTACAGGACCAATTTATGATCTCGGTCGAGCCAATATAAATCTGATCTAGTTCATTGACTTTAACCTGACTGCAGCAACTTTATTCCAGATTTGCTCATGTGTAATGAAATTGAGTTCAGAAAATGGCTCTGATCATTACTTTTTAAAGAATTAACTAGTAATATAAGTTGCAATACAGAGTCCTTCCACCTTTGGAACAAGGCTTCATAATTATCACTTGTGGGTCAAAAGCATACACCCAGTCCAACACTGCTTTAAGGACCAAAGTGCTTTAAAGATTTTGCTTAAGAAAGCACAAGGTGGGCATGGCAAGACATAAAGATTTCAGCAGCACCACCTGAAAATAAGGACAGAATTTTGATTCCCCCCACCACCCCGCCATTCATTCCCTTATAGAAATATAGTCGTTTTCTGGTGCATTATTAAATATCTGGTAATAAAAACTGTATACAGTTTGGGCTGGATTTCTTAAAACACAGAGGAAAAAAATGCACTCATTTCTTGGCCATTCTGTAGCATGTGGTTAAAAAACCCAAGCAGGCACATATGGCTTCCATAATACACAGTACTGCACAGTCATTTTCCAAATTAGAACTCAAAGTATGTCTTCAAGTTTTAGGTGTAGACTCCCCTTCAGATATTTAGCACTTATACCTTCTTTTCTCTGTTTTTTCAAGTTATTTAACTTTCTGGAATTTCCTTAACAATCACAGACATCTTAAAGATTATTATTCAGTTCGGGGTTTTGATTTTAGAGCATTTTTGTTTGGTTGTTTTTTTAAACTTTATGCAGTGGAATAGTTTAAATTTCCCTATTTCCTAGGGGGGGGGGGGGGAAAAAAGACCAAAACTTTAAAGACAAGACAAATTCTGTCAAAGGAAGAAAACAGCAGTGATGCTCTTCTGGGCTTTCCTAATCAGTCTAGTACCCTGGTTTCTGTGACAGCTCCTTGTGAATTGAGAATAAAGGAATAAATATTCCCCTTTTTAGACTTACTGGCTTATATCAAGAGAGAACAGAGATAGAAACTGCTGACTGCAAGAGCTGTGGATAAAGCATATAGGGATTGAACACAGGGTTAAACCAGGATTCAGTTGCTCACACTCAGATGACACTAGATACCATATGCTAGATATTTAATATTAAATATATACTCTAATACACATTAGAGCTAAAAGTGAAATACATGACACTGACGAACTTGTCCTACCTGAGAATCGGAATTAATATCATAACCTAGCATCACTCTATCAATTTATGAGCTTATGCTGGCCCTGGCTTAAGTCTGTCTTTGAGTGCTTGAAATTAGTTTCAGGTGCAGTAATCACAGAAAGAAAACATGTGCAGGGACATAACTTTTTAAAGAAATAACAAAACTGAAACAGGTTTAGAGAATTATACATCAAATTACATTTTTAAGAGTGGCTATTAAAGTGTTGATGAAAGAATATAAGATGATGAGTCAGGGACATTAAAAGACCAAACACATGGTTCTACAAGATATTACACTGAGTAGTAAGAATTTCACTTTATAACCCAATGTGATTAAACAGCATACTGCTGAAAATGCAGCTGTTATACTACTACAGTAAAAAAATAAAAGAAGAAAGGTTTTTTTAAAGATTTTTCTAATTAAATCATGAAAGATCACAAAGAAAATAGGGAGGAACTTTGCTTATAGTGCAGTCATATAGAAGGACAAGGATTTAGGGGTGGTCTTTGAAGTTTTCTTTTTCAAACTACATGGCCTTGAAGCTATTGAAAGCTTGGAAGATTCTTCTGGTGAAATTGTGCAATGTTAGAGTTATGTTGTACTACTCAATAATATGTGTGAGCTGTTTGTAAGGAAGGATTATTTTTAAGGAAAATTGTTTTCATATTGACCTTGGATTCATATTTCTAACATAGCTAAAGCAAAGGCAACTTTCCCAGCAGTGAAAATTCCTGCCAGGAATGTAACATTCAAATCTCAGTTAACGTGTTTAAAAATGACAGTGATAGTGATAGAGAAAAAGCACAATAATTCACCAATTTTTCAAAACAGAGGTGTGACTATGCAATAAATTTTCAGCAAGGACAGCAGCATTTATCAAAATATCATTTGTATATGGGATATTTTAATTTTGATGTAATCATGATTTCTCAGGCATTATACAAGAGCCTTTCTTAACTAAAAGAAGTTTGAGCATTCTGTAACATTTTTTAGGGTTACAAGCACACGTCAGTAAATATTCAAATAATCCACAACACAGTTAAGATTGCAAACGATGCTTAATCTTAAAACATTCCAGTACCTGCAGAATTGTGTCTTCCATATTCCAAAGATTTTCCTTCTTCTCTTCAACCTGCTACCATCATGTATTGTATGAAGGAAGTGCTGAACCATAAGAAGTCATGGATGAATATGTTCAAGTATTCCATGCACACACTTAGATCCATTTGCACAGGGTCAAGTCTAGCTTTCTGTCCCTATTTTGTTCTGTATAACCAAATTCCTCCAGGCTGAACAAAAAGTGCATTTCTGTTGAGTTTAATCTTCTTTCCCCTACAGAAATTCCACATTCTGATTTGGGAGCTGAACTTCCTCACTGCCCAGCAGGTGAGTAGTAATTACTTGATTCCATGCTGCCCATACTCTTCAATGTCTACAACAAGATACTCCTAAAGATCAGATGAGGATGGAATTGTGAAAAATGTTTATTCTTGCAAACCTCTTCTGAAAAGAGCTGAAGGAATAAATTCCTTATAGAGTTCGACTTGCTAGGCTCCTTGGCTGATAGCCCAAACTGAAAGCTCTCTTGTGTCTGGGAGTCTAAATGTGATCCCTTCACCTCCTGTTCTAGGCAACCACTGTAGGTTGTTTGCTTTATTCCTGTCTTTCTTATCTCTAAAGCTCTTGTAAGTTTGTTTGTTGTTTCAGCACAGTGACCATACTGTTAACCCAGGCAGAAGTGTCTGAATTAACTCCAAATGATTGAGCCATCTGGAGAAGTTCAGTTTGTATTAAACCCCGAGAGTTAATTGGGTTTTATGTGGCAGAGCTGCTTCAGGAAGCTCATTGAGTCCAATAGCAATGTGATGTAGATTTAATGCACACCTTTGCATTAAAGCCTCCATCAGACTCATTAACTGTGGTTTGTACATACATTTTGGTAGATAAATTTGTTTAATCATATGCATTTGCAGTGGACTATTATATCTAAGTGTGCTTCCTTTTCCACTGCTTGTAACTTTAGCCAGTGGCATCTCCTCCAAGAAAGAACACTTTAGCTTCATCCCCATAACATTTTAATTGCTCACTAATGAATCATGTTTAGTGTCTGAGCATTGGGTGGCTGTTAGTTTCTCTGCATATATTTTCCACTGTGGCATTTCACACAATTTGCAAAACTATTGCTTCTCCTAATATCATAAACTATTTCTGAATTCCTTCCTTATGATCCTTTAGAGATGCTAGTGTTATGCAGTCTTTCCCCATAGCTTTCAATTCTGGAATATTTTTAAAAAAGTTTTAGTCTTGAATTTTGTCTTATTTGAGGGAAACTTGATTTTTTTTTTTCACTGACATGCATTTCAGTTATTTTCCAATGTTTGCTATTTTATTTTAGAATTTTTTTTTTGGTTATCAATGTAAATATTCACTGCTTTTGTAATATCCAAATTACTTGATACAATAATCTTGTAAAATTTATAGGAAGATATTCACCCTCCAAACAATTACATGCCAAAATGTAGCAGATTTTTAAAAAATATTTTATGAGAATATTTGTTTTATACTTATACAGACTGTATTTATTTAAATTTTTTGTTGTAATTGTGTTTTTATAGTTATTTTAAGAGAAAAATATTTGGCATTTACTCTTACATACTTTCTCTAGTTTTTTTTTTTATAAAGAAGGAATGACATTTTAATAGAAAAATAGACAAATCAGAAAAGGATATTGTCTTCCTCACAATACTTATAAGGCTCAATTAAAAAACAAACCCTGAATGAAATTGTTTTAGGCTTGCCTTCTGAATGTTTCATGAGTAGGATATTCACATCTTAAACATTCTGTATTGTCACATGTGTGTTTAAAATATCCCTTAGTGGTCTTTCCATGCTGCTACTTTAAAAAGGAAATATTACTGCTCCAGTAAATTTGGGGGGAAAGATAAATGTTTATTTGACTTTTTTTCCCCCCTAACTTCCCAGCAATTTCCAGCAATTTCTGGCCTCAGGGAAATATGCGATAGATTTGAAATCTTCTGGGTTTATGACATGCAACAGTGTACATGATTTCTCTTTCTTTTCTCTTATTTTTTTACAGTTCTCCTCCCACGAAAATCTGGGAGTTCTTCTACTGCTCTCAGTGTTGCAAGATTCCTTCCAGCACGAGGAACAAAGGTAAGTTCATACTCTCTACTTTTGTCAAGATCCCATTTACTTATGACACTTTATGATTTGGACAAGTGGGTTTTCAATTAGAAAAAGCTCTCCCCAAAACCAATTTCCCGCTCCCATTCAAAAGCAGAGATCAAGGTCATGACAGCCTAGGCTCCTCTCACCTCTCAGCGTGTTCTGACTCGCATGGACCCTCAACAGAATTCTAGAGCTGATACACATAAAGAAGGCATTTCTTCCCTTTTGAGACAACCCAAAACAGAAACCCCAACCATTTAAACAGAAGTCAATTGGAGAAACTACATGTGCTCAACATACATCATCCTTAAACACCTGATATTTTAAATCTATGGCAAATTTCAATAACATTTTTACTGTCCTCCCTACATTACCTCACTTGCATCATTTGTCTTTCAAAGGACTAGTAAGCCTTAATTTGCTTTAGCAGCTTTGAATGGATTTTTTATTGTTTCTTACCACAGCCTTTCAACTCTAGTAATTTGAAAACTAAATATGAACTGCAAAACTCAATCAATCCTGTAGTATTCTTTTAATATCAATTTCTATATAATTAGCCCCCAAACTGTGTTCAATTACTGACAATTATTCCCATGCACTTTGAGGGACAACACTAATTTCACAGTTAGCAGCATTTAAAAGGAAGGTGATTCAAACACTATATAAAACAGTCCCTGTCTCAAGAGCTACAGAGCATTGTTGCAGACTTAGTAAGATAAAAAGGATTCCACTGGTGCAATATCAGAACTCAGATTTTACAACCCCAAACGTGTTTGTGATTCTGTCTGGCAGGTAGTTTGTGTCAGTATTCTTTAAATGCTAACTATTATTATAACTTTGGCTGTGTCCTTTTAAAACCAATAAAATTTTGGAAAAATTAATAAAAACTGATGCACCAGATAAAGACTAATGATTAAAGTGATGTAATTGGGATTTCTCACATCCAGATTTTTTTCTCTTAGGTTGTCTTACAGATATTTGAAGCATCTCCCTTCTAACTGTTACAAGATGCCTTCCCTCACATTATAAATCATGTTTTATGACCTTCAGCCCATTTTGTGTCCCTATCCTATAAGAATACAGGTGGAAGGGATTGGTGATGTCATGATGGTTCTATGGTAATGATGTACAGCTCCTGTTGCAGTGAAGTCACTGGAACTATCCGTCACTTTGTAGGGACAAATTATTTTTGTTATATCTATTTTGTTGTTGGGTACTGATGGACCTTGTGACAACTGGAAATTCTGTTTATATACGTGCATACTTAAAAGGCTATCAGTAGAGCCCAGAGCATTGACTGGGTACTCTTATGATAGAGTAGTAAATATCCAAATAAAGAAATAAATCAAATTACACCTTCCTCAAATGAGAGTTACAAAATGGAGCTAACAAATATTGATAGGCAGCAGTCTTCAGAAGATCTTCTAAATTATCTTGTAAGTGCTGTGAAGTTTAAGCAGAGGAGACAAGGAAACAGAAGAGTTATTGTCAAAATAGCACACAGACACTTAACAACAAAAATAACAACCTTTTGTTGGTAAATGACAGCCAATCTTGGCTCTAGTGTATATCTCAATGATCCGAAGGAAAGTTATATGATAAATAAAATTGTGTGCATTGTAAATTCCAAACACACTGAATAGCTGAAGAATAAAGACCAGTAACTAAATTCATGCAAAGAACAGATAAAAGGTTTTTATGGTTTAAAAGTAAATTTTGGGTAGAATCCTGCAAACACCAAGAAATGTGTTGGTTTGTTGTTAAGATTTCATTCTTTATAGAAGACTAATTTCAAGTGAAATGCTGATTTAAACCTTTAGATTAATGATTTTAAGGTGAATCAAAACCAGCCCACAGTACTAAAGTACTTGCAGGCTTTTGCAGTATTTTTTGTTGGGTTGATTCAATTTTTTTCCAGAAAGCTGAGCAATAACTTCCTTCACCTTTATGGCATAGCAATGCCATCGTAAGTCACCAGGAAAAGGTCAAAATTTTATACAACCCTGAGAGTCAACTACAGATCATGCCAGTGACTACTTGGGTAAACATGAGGGAAAAGATGAGAGTGTAACAATAAAAGAAAACTCCAAATCATGCTCAGACAGCAGCACTGGAAAAAAACAAGACCTAACTTGGGGGAAAAAGGTGATCAAAATGCAATGGAGTCCCTGAGGGACACAAGTAAATGATGACTCATATGCTGAGTAAGACCTGTGTTTGGGGACAAAGGGGAACTGTGCATGTGTGAACCCACTGGGAAAGGTGTGTTAAAATGTAGAATAATCCAAAGCTCAGTGAAGGCTATAATTTTTTTTTCTGCTGACTTGGGAGGCTTTGGGTAATGATCCCATAGGTGACAGGAACAGCCTCAGAAGCTTTTGTGGACTAAGGAAAGGTAAGTTTTCTCCAGGATTCCACCATTTCTACAGGTACAGCACAAGGAAAGGTAAGATTTCTATAGGTTTCTTGCATTTGTACAGGTAAAGGATTGAAAATCTCAAAGCAGGTGTGTGGTGGTTTGACTAGGAAGGAAGTTTCTTGGGAAGGTGGTGGTCAAACCAATCAGTGGCCAGAGGTGAATATTGGCACCTGGGGCGGGCACTAGGAACCTGGACATGCCTTGAAAACACACAGGGGTTAAAAGCAGAGCATTCCCAGGGGAACTTCCTCTTTGGGTCCAGCG
>VZRH01004236.1:879330-907662 GCA_013397555.1 Urocynchramus pylzowi | reverse complement strand
TTTTCTTTTTGTGTTTATAGTAGATGTAATAGAGCTTTATTCCTTTGCCCCTGAGATGATGGAGCCTGCTTTGCTGGATTTTGGGTCACATCTCACAGTAACCATTCGGGAAAATGTGCTTTCATGGGGGCACTGGCATTGGGCCAGGGTCAACCTATGACAGCAGGTAATGACACTGAACAGTCCACAACTTCACAGCAGTAGTTATCCTCTCTAAAGTTAATAATGGCTGTGAGAATTAGAGGCAAAAACTATTCATAAAAAACATTGCAATGTTTCTGGTAAGAGCTTGTACAGGGTATCAAGTAAGGAATAGGCATTTTAAAATTGGGTTGCACTAGTCTAGCTGATTGCAATGATGTTTTTAGGATTGTAGATCTAAATATGTGAATAATGTAATTTAAAACATTTTTTAAATATTAAATGCATTTGCACTAGGGATCACTAAGGATACTTTGTGCCAGGTTACGTAGCCTTGACAGACATTTTAAAACTGAAAAACTGAAACAGCAAAAGATACAATTCAGGTTTCCAAAATTGAGCAAAAGACAAAAGGTCTGGTTAAAACAATGAGGCACAGAATCTTACAGGGAAGACTGAATTGTATTGTAAGTTCACCTGCTTTTGTTTACCTATTGCAGTGATCCTGGTATGTACCAAACAATATGTACAGCAATATCCAGGCACAATATAGTGAGTTAATAATGGAGCTTCAGTCTTAACTGTGAATTCCCTTGCATTACTTGGTATATTGCTGATACAGATAGGCTTTTGTGGCTTAATTCGTGGCAGCACATAGGGTGTCAGCTGGAAATCCATTTTGTCGTTGTAGAACAATATACAGAATATAATAAACCCATTCCCACCTTCCCATTCTTTCCTTACAGTAGGAAGCCAACATTTAGAAACCCATAGCAAACAAACACCTGCTAAGCATAAATCACGAGCACAAACACAGCGCTGGACAAGTTCAGAGAGATACAATGGGAGAAAAATCCATGGAAAATCTTAATAGTCATTAGGAAAATCCAACATTTGTTTCACAAACTGACAGGTGGCTACTGAATCGACTTCAGAACAACCATAAAGAGAGAGCTGGTTATTATGCCAGTAAAACTTAAACAGCAGAGCTTTTTAATAAGCCGCACTCTGTTAGGAGTACACTGAGGGAGCCCAAGCAGGAAAAAGCAATAATCACATCTAGCAATAACAAGAGGATCAACTAATATCCATCATAATTTCTCCATGTTTTGCTTCTCCCTATTAGTATGACATATAGTAGAAGTAGAAGCAGCCTAACAAGATAGTGAGCAGAACAGGTGCAGAAACTAAAGCATCTTCCATTTAGAGAGTCAGCATTTTTCTTTGAAAAACCTCTGTGCGCTGTGCAGGTTGGAGGCTGGGTTGCCCATTGCTTATACCCATTGTGTGATGTGTGCACTATTTTATCTCTTCCTGCAGAGTTTGGTTGTGACATACATAACACATGTGCCCATAAAGTTACCCAGAAAGGCACTGAAAAGGTTCAATATATGTCATGGCAAGCATATTTCTTTGTTAATTCCATAAAGACAGTCTGGAGAAGCCAAGTCTCCTACAATTTTTGTGTCCGCAGTGGGGAGAAACCAGCACATTGCATGCTATCATTATCACAGAATTATGGTGCACTATGTAATACTTTCACTCTTGCCAGAGAATGATAGTGGAAATGGCATTGCCCCATTACTAATGCTTAATGTATGACCAATCAGAAGCTGAAAATCATATGACCAGTGGCAGCTTATGCCATCCCATCAGTTCGTAAATTGGATGCAGTTTGTCAGATGGACACAATATCCCTCCACTGTAGGTGGTCTCTGTTTCATTAGGTTTCAGATTGATGGTAGTGAACAATAATCCAAAAGTGTGCAATAGGTACATCAACCTCATTTTTCATTAACAGTGCTTCCCAGACGTATTGGGAGCAGGTACAAAACATAGATTTTGTTTGGCTTACTTTGATCCGTGCAGAGACTATTGGGTATCTGACTTCGCTGTCAGAGGCTTATGGTTGTGGTTAGCAGAACCTGGTACAGCAACTGGATGAGGTGTTTTTGATATAATCTATTCATTTAGGTGTGATGCAGAAATAGTGGGTGGCAAAGCTGCTAATTTTTTTTTTTTTTTTATGAAGTAATGAGCAACCAACAATTTATTTACATACAAGGCACTGCAGTTACTAGAAGATCTTTCTAAATTATGGGGTAGATACAAGAGTGGTAGTGATTTTTTTTTTCTTTATTTCCCAAGACATTAACAGAAATGTTGGTGCATTTTTGTGGCTTCTAAAAGAAATTAAAGGACTGAAAGTCTTTGCCAGGGTCACTGAAATAACAAACAAACCAACTACGGCTATATTTTACATGGTTTTGACTTAAAGGGATGTGTTTTACTTCACAGTGAAATAAAGTAGAATGCAATATTGTTCAAATAGTGAGTAATTGAGAAGCCATTTTTAAAGCAGGGACTTTGAATCCCTGCAAATGATATAATATTTATAAAGCTGGCAGAAAATTGATATTAGACTCTGCAGCAGATGAGTAAGAGCTGCTGTCATCAGGACTGATCAGGTACCACATGCTTTCACTATCTTCAATATAGTTTTCTTCCTAATTTGTATATTAACAAAGTGCATGTACATTATTAGCAAGTTAAACATACTTATTTTAAAAATAAAATCAAAGCTCTAAGTAATATATTATGCAGGAAAAATAATGTTTTAATGTTCAGATGAATGGATTTTATTATGCAGAAGCACATATGCTGTTAATCATGTAACATCAAGCTATACATGTAGTCAAGATAGGCAACGTGGTTTACTCTTCGGATGCATTTCTTATCTCAGTGTATGAGAAGTTTCCATCCACAATATTTCATTGTCTCTTTCTTAGAAATGTACCTCTAGGCCCAGAAGATTTAAAGAATCCTTGTCATTTGCACAGCACGAACACAAGCTCTGTTCTGTGTGGGGCTGAGGGGGGGAATTCTGTGCGTGCATGTATTTGGCATGAATTTCTATGGAATATATGGACACAGGCTCTCACATCACGCCACTTTTCCAACAGCATCTCTTATCATTGTTTAAGAATATCTTTTCACTTTCATGCTTTTCTCTAGTTATTTAACATAACTGGGCAACTTTCCTTCTGAAGTTCTAAAACATGTGTCCATTGCCCTGGTTTGCCAGCCTTGAGCAAATCTCTTTAATAGATCACTTTCAAGATGATGATACATTGATATTCAGCTTTAATTAGTGTCATGAAAGAGAAAAAGCCCTTCAAATGTCAATGGCTTGCAAAAGTTGTTGGAGCATCTTCTTAAAGCAAATCTGAAGGCCTGGCCCTCAATATTTTTTTTCTTTCTTTCACATGATCCTATTACAGGAGTTTTTTTGTAAACTGGTGTTATAAACGATTATTTTTAGTTAAGAGAAGCACCAGGAAAGATTAAAAAATGGATATAAAGACATTCTGGTTCTTGATCTTCTTTCTTCTCATCTCAACCTTTAGAAAGTCTTGCTGGAAGAACACAAGGAACAGCGGGAAGGTTTCTAACAGATCTTTGAGACCTCCTTGCAGTCAGATCCCAGGGGAGCTAGAACAGTATACCTCTGTGGTTCAAAAACTCTTTGGGCCAGAAAAAGGGGCCTTTATCTGCTGACATTTCAAACATATTCAATCAAATATTGATCTAGAAAATCAGCCACTTTTTCTCTAGCAAAGAAATTAAATTAGTGCTACCTACTGAAGATCTACAAATGGTTCTCCTGAAGATAATGATAGTACCCTAGGCTGTTCCTAGGATCAAAAGTTTTTATGGACACCAAACTGATTTAATATTTTCTGTAATGCATGGAGAAAAAAGGGTGAAAGATCTGCGTGCCAATAGTAATGTGCTGGAGATTATCTCATGTGGCGAGTCCTTGCATCAAGGAGCCAGGTAGGTTTTTCAAATCCATCTCATCTTTGGAATAAAAGAAACAGAATGTAGCCCATTTCACCTTAGACAAAGATTTTCATCACCAGAAATATCTGACACCTCTTAAAGTTGGTGTTGGTAGCACATGCTCCTCTAAGTCATAAACATTTCCTGTCTCTGTTGTGTTCTATTTCAAGATGTCCCTTCTGTTGCTTTGGAAGAAGTGAGAAGTCTCTTCTTCATACTCTAAACACTAACAGACCACAAAACATGCCTAATGTGCAACAATGGGAGGAAGATTCCTTAAAATATATTTCAAGTCCCGTTGTTGAAACAATGTCATCGTTTGTATTATGAAAAAAGGTAGGCTGTACAAAAGAGCACAAGGGTTTAATGATTTAATTAGTACTTCATTCTATGAATTTATTTTGGAAAAAATAATGAGGCATTAGTTCCTATTATAGCGTTTCTCACATTCTCACCCACAAAATCATGTCCTGGGGATTTAACTACACTGAGACAAAGAACTGAATTGTTACAGGTCAGATCAGTCAATGGTGGATTTATCACTTCTCTCATTTCTTCATGAAGTGCATCCAGTTGATGATGCTTTGAAATTCTGACAGTTTACATTTATCACTGGACATATACAACTGGACTAAATCTATGCACAAAGAAGAGGCACTTGGTATACATTTTATAAATGTATCAAAGCATCTCAGAGGTTTTGAAAGACTGTCTTCAAATGGAGTTAGTTCAGTGGTTTGGAAATTCAAAGCTTCACCAAAGATTCAACCAGTCCCATCTGTTTGGTTTGTCTGGTTTTGGATTCTGTTTGACTTGTTAATTAATTCCTGTGTTTAAACTGTCTATTAAGTAATTTCAAATAATGATAATTAAATATTCCATATGTATTAACACAGAATTGTTCAGGTTGGGAAGGACCTCTTGAACCATCTAGTCCAATGCCCTGGCAGAATCAGCAGGAGCTGATCAGCAGAATCAGCAGGAGCTGCTTGCCCAGGACTGGTTCCATCAAGTTCATCTCCACAAAGGGCCTCTAAAGCCTCTCTGGGCAGCCCATTCTAGTGTTTCACCATCCTCACAGGAAAAGAGTTTTCTTGTGTTCACACTCTATTTTACACTTTCTAATTTGTCTCCGTTATCTTTTGTGCTGTCAGTGGCACTACCAAGAGAAGTCTGGCTCCTTAATTCTTTACTCCGTCTCCTCAGATACTGATGCACATTGAGATTCCCCCACCAGCCTTCTCTTCTCCTGGCTGCAGCCCCAGCTCTCAGCCTTTCCTCAGATGAACAGATGATTTTAAATCATCAGATAACAAAAAAAAAAAAACCAAAAAAAAAAAGCAGTGCACGTATCTTGAAACCATTGGACAATGCAATATACATTTTCAAGGAATTTAGAACCAAAAAAAATGGTGTGTGCCACCCCTTCATAAGAATTTTTCCATCAGTATTTTGTATGCAGCAGATAATCCAGCAATGAGGTAGAGACTCCTTGTAAAAGGGCTCCTCTGTGTAAAAATATTTCCATTCTTCATATTGAGCTCAAAGAGCTCTATGTCTAAATTAACCTGATCTGGTAAATAAAAAATGGTCTTTCTGGCTTTCCATGTTGTCCTGGTTTAGGGCAAATTTGGGAGAAAACCTCCAAAGGGGGCCCCTCCAGAAAGCAAACCCACACAGCCCCTCCCCCCGTCGGTTCGGGAAGGATTCCTCAGAGAGATGGAAAGAACCTGTTTATTATCAGGCACAGCACTCCCAGCACACAGACTGAACAATACCGGATGACAAAACTCATTCGCTGCTCTGAAGAGATGACAAATTCAGAAAGTCTCTCCGGTGGGTGCTTGCAGTTATCAGTCCCTGCGGCGCTGGGAAAGGCTGCAGAGTGGGCCCAGCAGGCTGCAAAATGTTCTCAGCGTTTCCTTGGGTCCTGGTCTGGAGCAGGTCAGGATGGTTCCAAGAAGAGAGAAAGAGAAACAGTCCAGGGAAAGCTCGGGCTGCCTCAGCTAAACTAACTAACTGAGGAGCAAAAGGAGCAAAAGGAGCGCGGTGTTCTGCCCCGTGCCCAGACATGACAGTCCAGCCGAATGTGGAGGATTGAGTGAGTGAGTGAGTGAGTGAGGCTGATAACAAAACTCTGTGCTTCTTCTCCCCACCTTTGCTCTGCGAGCCAGCTTTGAAGGCACACAATATAATATCCAGCATAAACAGAACAAACGACTGGGGGTACAGGCATCATAAAGTAATCCTTGGACACATGCATATCAGGGCATCCTTGTCCCTATTTATCTATTAGAACTCATTGAATATGTCATAAAAATATGGATAAAGGTAAACTGTCTATTCATTTAAGTCTAATCTTTCAAACCTTCAGGAAATTTGAGGATGTTAAGCAGTCAGAAAGCTGGAAACAAAACCAGAAATTTCATGTCCAACAAATGTCCTGTATCAGTCAAAAAAATATTTCACTTAATTTTTGTCATGGATCAATCCAAGTAGGAGCTATAAAAAAGAGGAAGGAATGAATTCTCAGTTTTCACCATAGTAGAATTTGACATCAAGTTCATGATATTTTGCAGCAGGAGTGGTATAGTTTAATATATTTTTTTAATGAACTGGAAAAAGGGATGAGCATTGAGGTGATAAAATTTGCAGGTGACACAAAATTATTCAGGTTAATCAAATCTGGAGAGGGTAATAAGAAACTTCAGAAGAAAATAAACAAGTTAGGTGAATGATCAATCTGATGGCAGATTAAGTTCCATGTTGATATATACAAATTAATGTAATTTACAAGGTTGGGGTTTTTAAAATCTATTTTTACACCTTAGCAAGTTCTAAATTAATTGTATCAAAGGAAAAGGACCTAGAGAGCATTGTCAAAACTGCAGTAAACTCCTCTATTTGGCATACAGCTATAGTAGAAAATTTTGGTACAGGAAGGAAGAATAATATGAAAAAATCTTTAGTGTCATTAAATTGGTTGTCCTCTGCATTTCAAGTACCATGTGCAATCCTGGTAACCAGCTGCAAACAAAAGGTTTGCAGAAATAGAAGCAGCTCAGTTCTCTCTGGCAACAATGCAAAGGATAAGGAGGAAAGGCTGGAACAACTGGCATCACCAGCTTCACAGAAGGGCTCCATGGTAGATATGATAAAAAGCCATGAAATAATACCTTGATAAGGATATTTAGGATCTTGTCATATGATAAGAACACTCAGGGAAATTTAAAGCAGAAGACATACTCCTCAAACAATGTAGAGCTTGTTGCTGTGGGATGTTAAGTTTGGCACAAGTAAAAAAACCGGATTGGACATTTATATGAACTCAGAGGTCTTAAACTCTGGAGATAAATTTTTCAGTTTGTTTTTTTTTTGCTTTGCAAAGACAGTTCTGCAGGAATTGCTGTTACCTAGTACATTGAGACTCTTTAATCATAATTTTCCTCAAAGCGTTACCTCAGGATGATAATTCCTGATTAAGGAATTCATGATTAAGAACATCTGTAGTAAGATAGAGAAGACTGAACTGAGAGTGAGTGATAGAGAGAAGAAGAACTGTTAGGTAAATAGAGCCTAAATGCAGGTAATGGACTTTTAGTATGGGTCAGCTGTGCTTTAATTGTGAGCTAAATATAACTGAAGTCATAGCCTACAAGCAGTGACACAGATGGCTTAAGAGTTGTCCTTGAGGTAATTCAACAGCACACCAGCTCTTCTGAAAAATGTTCAGAGCATTTCTTTAAGGAGAATTTTCACTGGTCTGTTTAAGGCTGATTGCTATTGAAATGGAATCCACAGGAGCAATTAAGAGTCAGCAGTGCTGCACTGTAACCAGGGAAGAAGCCCTATATAGAAGAAGCTACTATACAGAGTGGTGAACATGAGGTTTAATAACTAGAAATTCCAAGGGATTTTCACAGGTTTAGTGGAGTGGTGACATATGTTATCATCTTGCTCACCATAGACTGGGATATGATTTTACACTGTCATGTCACATCGGCCCATGATAACCAGAAGTCATTTATTCCCTAACAAAATAGTAACTGGATATGACAACCTGTGCTGCCTCATGGTGAGGTTATGGTAGTATTTACTGATAATGTGAAGTATAACTTGTGCCATCCGTTATATTTTTCAGCAGAAATTCAGAGCATCTCTAATGTTTAAAGAACATCCCGGGTTTTTTTTTTTGGTGTCTTTTCTTTTTGCTTGGTACTATAATAAGAACTTCCATCACTTGCATATAGCTTACCCTAAAAATTATACAGCAGTTCTCAAATTAAGAATTAATATACCTTCAAAGTGCAATAAGAAATTAGACCATGCTGTTATTATAAAATTCCTCCCTGTTTAGCTCAGTTTTTTTCAGAAGTAGGGTATTTGTCTGTCTGTGTTTCTGCCTATCTATTTTGTGTCATCTGCTTTTATTTTTTTGGATAGGATATACTGGTTGTATTTTAATGCTGCAGAATCTAAAATGAGCCCTCCATTAAACTAAGAATGCATAGTTACCATTCTGCTTTTATTTTCCTCAGAAAACATAAATAATTAAACTTGACTTCAAATAAAAAGATGAAGTTAGCCTTCCTACTGTACCACAAACATTTTTCCTTTATGGTTTGTCTAGCAGGATGGTAATCCTGTACTCTTGCTAGAAATTATCACTTAAGAGTTCTCTTTATTTTAGTCCTTTTGCAAGGTGGATGCAGTGGATGTCTACACTGCAATTTAAAAGGCTTTTCATCAGGCTTCATTCTTGATTTCTACTGTAAATTCCACAAGCTACAGTAGTTTAATGCAGAAGTGTAGATGTCCATAAAAAGCTGGAGGGAATGGTGTAAGTTATAATGCTGTTATAAAACTGTCCATGATATTAACACACACTGTATATTAAATACACAAAACTGTTACAATAACTTGAAGGTTGAGACAAACTCATGAAAACAAATAAATTCTTTAGGACAGTAGGCAAAAGGTTGTTCTTTGCAAAAAGATTTAAATACAGCTGTACAGCAGTCCAAATTAAACCCCTCAAATAAAAAGATTTTTCCACTACTCATGAAGTCTATGCACAAAAATCCATCCACAAAATAGATTTTCCAGGGTGGTCGCTCCCTTCCATGCAAATTTAGGCACCTGATATGTACTGGGGGGGAAGGCAAGCTCCTTATATATGAGCTGAGTGAAAGGACCCTTCAGTGAGCAGTTCAGAGCAGAAGCCTGATTCAGGTGCTCTCTGACACTTTCCAGAGGAGCCTGTCTTTCCACATGGATTTTACAGGAAGCTTTGGGAGACTGGCCTCCTCACCAGGACAATATTCTGAGCTATTGTCAAATATCAGGAGGATGAATGTTTTCCTGTTGCCTGCCACAATTATACCACTGGCCCTCCCAGTCTGGTAAATCATGTGAAAAGAAAACTTCAAAAATGGCCTGTAAAAAGGAGTAAGAAACAAATGCATGCTCATACTCTGCTCATAGTTACATTATTGTAAATCCAGAATAACTCCTTAAATTAGAAAATAGTTACCCTATGTCACGTGAGGTGAGAGTAGGATCTTCTGTGACCATAAGGAAGAACTCTGCATGGAGCAGCTCAAGACAAATAGACTGGTTATCCCATAAACTAGGGTTTGCAACACTTGCAAACGTTTTAGTTTCTTTAAGCAGAAACAACCTAGTTATTGAGTGTTTGTTAGGTACCATGAAGAGCCAAAGAAGGGAAGGAATCCAGTTGGCTCTGTCTTGGTTGGCTAGTTTTTTATAGATTACACCACTGTAAGCAATGTAAGCACTTCTCTCCTGTGCTCTGCAGTTCTGGTCAGTGCCATCAGGGAAAATGAGCTGATTTGCTGTTCTGAGCTGGTTGGTAATGTTAGAGCAGATACCAATGCAGCACTAAAGGATGTGCAAAACCTCACTGTTTTAACATTGATTTCTGAGGCACACACTACAGGTCTTTAATATGCAGCTCTGACACAGACTTAGTTCAGGGTAGGACAGAGCACTCAAACAATTTACTGAATTATGAATTTTTTTCTCCTCAATTTATAGCATTACCAGCTGAGTGTAAGACTATTTTAAATGGTAGGGTCTCTCATTTTTTGGCCTAGCATAGTGCCTGGCTTTTAAAATGCCTCCTAAAACCACTCCACATTCATCTTTTCATGGGTTTTTTGTCTCTTGAAACATGAATAGAGGGAAAGCATAGATGTGCTTAGGCACAATTGCATTGAATTAAAAGTGGCTGCCATTTTAGGTAGTCCCAAGGTCATGAATAGCAAAATATGAAAATTTCATCTCTTTACTGTTGGTCGAAACCTTAATATGTTCCATGACCCTGCCCTAGATTCAACATATAAAACGAGAGCAGCTTAATAAGTCTCTCTGTAACAAGTATTACACATTATGAGAAGGAAAACTTAGATCAAGCTTCTCCTTTGAAGTTTTAATGGACACTCCAATTTGATGACAGCAAGCCACCTATGCTTGTAATAGGTTTGCAAAGCCTGAAGCAGCTCCAGTCATCTTGGGCTGTAGCTGTGGATGACAATGAACTCAGGCAACGGCAAGATTCCAAGGGCTTATTCAAATAGTCCAGCTCTGGCCTTACCAGGCATAGCAGGCAAACTTTTAAATACTTTTCTCCCTATGAAAGAGTATTTCCAGTTTGAGCTGTTCGTAAGAATTTTGTCCTGTAATAAAACTGCAAAACTTTCCAATCTGAAGAGGATTGATCAGTTTATGCTCCTTTGTTCCACCCTTTTGCAAGCCAGAAGAAGGGGAAGGGAGGAAGAAGAAAAACAGAGAGAGAACACAGCAGGGAAAAGTGAAAGGAAAACTGGATCTAGGAGCTGTGTGTTTCTCACTGCTCTGTGTAACTACATCAGGTCCTACCTGAGAAGTCCACCATACTGGATGTTTTCTTCTGTGGAAAAAATTCTATATGAAATGAGGGGGTTTTGTTTAAAACAAAACTTAAATGTGAGTTTGCTATTATGACCCAAAGATTGCAAAGATTTATGCAAATATTTACCTCCCTGCATTGCAACTCTCTTGATTTTGGTGGAACTGCCAACCATGTGTACAGACAATAATTTGTGTAAGTCTCTCTGATAACGGGCATCTAAAGGCTCAGAACTGAAGTCATTCTCTCTTTGCACAGGAAGGATGAAGCCAAAATAGTTCTGTTTGTCTGGCACCACGTGTTGTAACCACAGTGTTACATACCCTGTAGACACGAGTCTCAAGTGATTAAAAGTGCTTTGAAAGGCAGGGAAAGTCATTCAGCATCTGTACGATTAAAACAGGAGAAGGCAGCAGTGTACATTTTCAAAAATCAATTATGCAATAAGGATGTAGTTTACCACGAGAAAACATAGGGCAATCATTTTAGCAAGGCTATTCTTCCTATTAAAACATGGGAATCTGCTCCTGTCCAGGCACAGATCTCTCTCTCTTGTCCCGTGAGTTAAAGACAACTTTGATTTCCTCAATGAGCCTTCTTCCTGGGTGAATGTGACATCACATTGTCTTGGCTTATATTTTTCACTCCCAGTTTAACAGTTATAAACACCTTTCAACATCAAATAAGAGCAGCAGGGTAATCCAGATAAAAGAAAATTCTTCAACCCTAACAGCCTGACTCAGATTTATATGCCTGTTTCAAATTTCTGTTCCTCATTCCAACACTTGCAACATTTCACAAGTACCATATAATGTGCTACTTGATTGGCCTTTCCAAGGATACAATGTGCTGCAACACATTGTTCAGGAGTTTTATAGGTAGGCATCCCTACCACTTCTGGTATTCATTGAAAAAATATATCATGGGCTTCTCTTTCTGTGCTCTACAATCTTGACGTTTCTTAATATAAGGTTGTCTTCCAAGATGTCAAACTGGTTTTGAATTATTTTATGGTGTTCTCAGTTAAAACACTGTCATGTAAATCAATCACATCCTAAGCTCTCTGTCAGGGAACTGCAATCTTGAAGTACAGCCTTCAAATGGAATCAGTACTGCTACTAGATTTCACTGTAGGAGAGCAACCATCAGTCTGGGATTTACTTGTTATTGTCCCAGGTAAAACCTTTGCCAATAAATTACTGCGAAGGATATGAACATTCCAAGTGAGGTTGCACTTGTTTAACCTTGATCCCAGCTTTGCCACTTATCACTGTTAACCAAGCAAATATCACTATTACTGTCCTGAGCAGCTTTCAACCCACCCTGTGTGGTGTCTTGTAGCTTTTTCTCCCAACTGAGGTGTTTTCCCAGCACCATATCCAAGCTGACTCTGGACAAGGAGGAAAGCAGCTTAAAGCACCATTACTGATTATTTTCTTTATGCTACAAAGTTTCTTTAAGGATTTTATAGAGATCCATGCTTTATAAATGATTTCCTATGTCCCAGAGCTTTGAAGTTTACAGCTGGTAGTTAGACCGTAATTTCTTAAACATCTTTTGAAACATCACCCATATGTGTTTCCACATATTGAAACATACCTACAATAATTTAGTTTTGAAGTAATTTCTATCAATCTTGTAACATTAGTAAAATATTTATAAATGCACCTTTAAGTGTTACCAATTTATTCTCAGAAGTCAGTAACTGGTGATAAATTACTGGTGAACAATAAGGGTGCATTAGAGTAATCCACAATTTTGGAGACTTCAACACTTCAATGCAGTTGTTTCTCCTTCCACAGGCAATATATATGTAATTTTGCTACTTTTCCCTCTTTCAGATTCATAATGTATTTCCTGTTGTCTCTTTCAATGCCCTCAAATCCTGAGGGGGGCAATCTTGTAATTACATGCATTAACTCTATTATATTGTGAACTTGTTTGATTCTGCACCCACAGAATGAAGAGCTGCTGTGTTCTTAAATGCCAGCTACTCTTTAACTGTAAAGGCACCTACTATTTTATTGGAACTATTCTTGCTTTATTACTGTAAACAACTTTGATCATAATGATGCCATTTGAAAGAGCTGATCAAGCTGAGAAAAATGACACCACAGTCATAAAGTCACACTAAATTTTGCTATTAACATTTTATAGTGCATATAAGGAAGGCGTTCCAAGTTGCAACTACAGACAAAAGAGAAAATTAATTTTACATAGAAATGCAGATTTAAGCATTAGCAATATACTGGTACAATCATTTGCACCATATTCTTAAGCACAACAGATGACCCTCTCTGTAGATAAGAAAGCCTGCTGGTTGTCACATCTTAGTTGAATCTGTGCTTGCTCTGTGGCAAACATGAGAATATATTACAGCCCTTATCCCTGCAACAAAGATAGGATGATTGAGTTAGGAGGAAAATACAGAAATGTCATATAGAACAATTTGAAAAGTTATTCGAAAGAAAACTCAGTTCACAGGAGAGCTCTTGATAGAAAAGAGAGCTGAAGGCTGCAAGGTTGAAAGCTGACGGCTGAAACAGTTTTTCCAGTGAAACTGATCACCTGACTACTAGGACAAGTTTTCTTTCTGAGATATATGAAAAGCATGGAGTTTGGACACAACTGCTGAAGTACTATTCTTGGTCAGAATTGAAAAATAGAATAGACTGGCATCTGTACTGGGAAGTTTTGTTAAAAATAGTTTCGTTTGGGCTTAAGGTAAAACAAAAGGATTTTGGTATAACTTATGTTGTGAATTCACCAAGGAACTGCAAGCGACAGATCCAAACAGTGCAGTAACTGCTAACTGTGCTGTAATACAGAGCAAACTGTAACAGGGTGAAAATAAATGGCAGTTTGTAGGAAAGACAGGCAACTGTTTAAATGTCAGTTAATGAATTTTGATGTGCAGGGCTGGAAGCTGCCTTCTCCAAACACATCCTCAAGCAGCAATAAGTAGGAAGTCCTTGGATGAGGGTATCTTGGGGTTGCAATAAATGGCAGGGGAAAAGCAATGTCACAAGAGCACTCCTTATTCTTTGTGGTTTCCAGCTGCAGGAACAGCCTTTTTTACATCTTTTCAATTGCCCAAAGCTTTGACGGTGATTGCAGTTTCATGCAATGGGAGCTCTTGTTGGCTTTGTCTTACTGCAGCAGTCTGAACTGGAGTTAAGGGGGCAAATACCCAGCAGTAGGAAAGTGAAGTAGAGGAGATACAGCTCCAGCAACTCTTGGATCTCGCTTTGAAGGGCAAAAAGGGCTGGAAAGGAAAGAGGATGAACCTCCACTGATCAGCAAGCAATTTCAAAGGAGTCCAGGTTCACAAAGCAGCTTTGGTGGACATCATGGTCTGGAGATAGAACCATGGAAGTAGAATGAAATCATCTCACTTCAACCTCTGACATGGGCTACTTGCCTTACTGATTTCTGAATACTATAAATTTATTTTGTATACTTATTTATATAAACTGTGAGCTTTCAAGTCAAAGGGCTGCTTAGGTCTGTGTGCATTTCTAGGTGCACTGCCTTCACTCGGGCAAGCCCAAGATTCAACAGAAAATCAGTGCATTTAACATTTAAGAATACCAGAATTTAGGAGTATCATTTTATGGACATTTTACTTTTTCCTAATATAGAAAGTTCCACTGTAGAAGTGGAATGTAGAAAGTCCACTGTTTTGAGAATACATTTTTGTTATATTGTTACGGCCTGGTAAGGGGGAAAGAGGCATTTTAAACAAATACCTGGTGAACTATTAAGCTTCCTAAGTTGTGAAATCTCTCAACACCAGCTGTTGAAACTCTGTGACCTAAACCTATTAAGTAAGTCTGCTGAAGAGAGTGTCTACCAGTGCTATACATTAAAAATAGCTTATGTAAAAGAGTACAAGATATCTTTGCTAGAAGCAAGACTGCTGTCCACTAATATTCATCCAGCAGCATTGATCCTCTGCTATACTGTAATTTTTTAAAAATGTAATTTTCTAGAATTATGCAATTATCAGTAATTTGGTGTTTTGGTTGCTGCATTTTGGAGTATTTTTCTACTGTTAAATGCAGTTGTTGGTATATGTGGCTTTGGGATCCTCCTTTCCCTGATAGCCTAAGATTTCTCTATGTACTTAAGCTGACAAACAAAATGGTGAAGAATTTACTATTTATGTGGAGGAAGGATTCTGTGTTTGAAGATTGCCTAATGGCACACCAAAGAGAACATAGATAAGAAGGAAAAGAAACAGCAGTTTTTGAAATATCAGATATCTTACATAGAGAATAAGAAAAACAAAGCATGGGGGCTGAAAAGAGAGGAAAAGAAATATTTTTTTTCTTAATTGGGATCTAGGGGACCTGAAACCGTAAAGCAGGAAGCTTTGCACTGTTCCTCTGACGTTCAAGCTTGATAAATGGCAGCTTGGTTATTCCACATCTCAAATGTCCCCATGCTATATAAACAGAAAGTCACACATAAATGTGTAACAAACCTGAGCGTGTCTAAACTGACCCAAACCAAACCAAACCAAACCAAACTAAACCAAACCCTAAGCAGGTCTCTCTAAAGCCATGGTAAGAAATGTGCTGATGCATGTGGAGAGACCACCTGATTTCTTACTGACACTTTTATTTCTGTAACAGGTTTTTGTTTATTCTTCAGGGCAGAAAGGCTGCATTTTCTCTTGCCTTGAGCTAAATTCTCTAAAACTGCTAGACAGGAAATATAATATCCAATATTCTACTATTTCTCACTTCATTATACTAATATAGTTTCACATACAATGACGCAGAAATAATGAAGAAAATATGCTGTAGCAATGAGTCTTTATGTGACTACTTTTTAAATAGAGTCTTATACAGTGCATTTTCAGGTCCCTTAGATGAGATTTACTTTCTATATCTATTCTAATGCATTTAACTGTACTTTTAAGGGAAGAATCTAAAACCCAGCACCACAATGGCCCTGATCCTCAGCTGTCCCAGAAGAGCTCTCAGGCCTGCATGAGTGGTTATCAGGGCGTGGAACATCTTCCAAGAAAAATTTTTGCTAATGCCACAGAATCAGTAGCTTGGGCTGGTGCAACTGTACATTAAAGAAGGGCCTGAACTTCTCTAAGGACTCATCTGAAAGATGAAGCTTTAAAAACACTGTTCTGAACTACACTGTAGTGACCTTCACTTAATTTACATCCTTTCTGTAAAGGTGCTTTCAATACCAGAATCATTTGTGCCCATGACAGGCACAGGCCTGAGCCTTTCACAGCAGCAACCCCTTTGAGAGCTGTATTGACTTCAGCAATTGCAACAAAGGCTGTTCAACAGTGTCACAAACACAGTTTCTACAAGTTTCCTTTTTCAAGGAAACAAATATGAAATATTTTCTTCTTCCATATTGCCTGTATTTCTCTGATACTTTGTTCCTGTGAATACCTGAAGCCCTCCAACCGTCCACTACTTTTAGGAGCCAGGAATCCCAGCTGTAAATGGGAAATCTAGACTGAGAAAAGGCCCTGACTGGCATCCCTGGAGGCTGATGAGAAAAGGCCCTGACTGGCATCCTGGAGGCTGATGGCCTCCATCTATCTGTAAGTGATTTAGCATAGGCAGAACTCTGTTTGCTCACTTCTGCAGAGCCTCCCAGAGGAGCCCACATGAGGCTGCCAGCTCTGTTCATTCCTCATGCCCAGTCAGTCCACACCTGTGTGAGACTTCCAGCAAGGATGCTAACCTGGATCACTCCAATGGTAATTCCTGCAGTGTGAACACTGGGGAGACGGGAATTGGATCAAACCCCAAAAACTCACTTAATCTGGGCCACAGACAGAGTTGTTGGATAGTAACTCCTCTAGGTAACTGCTAACTACAGCTGAATTCAACCCAAAGACTTAGAAAGTTTCTTGTAAAGTATTTGTTAACTCAGTCCAGCTGGTCTCCCTGGATATACTTTTCTACAGCTATGCTTCCAACTTAGTTGTCATTATTCATAAGGCTTTCTGGGAGTGCTGATCTTTGCACTGAGCTTCATCATTCATTTTCTCCATTATATTCCATCTGAAATTGCATCTACTACTTGTAGATTGATAAACACTGGCTATATCTCCTAAAGGCTCCTACAGTTTCAAAATCAGAATGGTTGCTATTATTATTTAAGGCAAACGTATCATTAAAGCACACATACAAATAGTGCAGACTAATACATTACATATGAGGAAAACATTTTTTGCTGCATGAAAACCTTATTCCAAATTTTCCAAGCAAGCTTACAAACCTTTAAGCCATTCTGTTGGGTGTAAAATATAAAAGCTATTTGACCATTACAAGTACTCTTTCTGTCTGTTTTCTATGAACTGGATTTGAATATATTTACATCGTTCTTGTGTGGAACATAGTTTTATAATTGTGTGGTTTAAGGATGATTTTTATGCAGCATAATGAAACAATTACATGTTTCAAAGTTGTTTTTCTGTTGAGTCTAAGAATTGACTCCTTCGGATTAATCTACCTTGCTTTACTTTCTCCACTGTTGACTCCTTTCTCCAAAACCAGTTTGTCTTAGAGGCATTTTTATCCTTTTGTTTTCAATACTGTCAGGTCACAGTACCATAAAAACTTACAATGAATCCTGACAATTAAACAAGGCAGTTTAGATTGTATTTAGTGATTATTTGAACCTACTGGATTTTATCAGCACTACTCATAGGGAAATAGGTGAGATTTCTAGATGGTGATTGGTAAGTCTCAAATGTGAGAAAGGGATATTCCAGAATGATGACACTGGTTCTGCATGATGTACACACATGGTTTAATGCAGAAATTCCATCTTCATCTGACACTCTCTTTGTTGCAGCATTTTATGTAGTAAAATGGTACAGTAAAACTTGATAGTAAATAACAGTAATAGTAAAACTATATAGTAATAGTAAAATAGTAGATAGTAATAGTACAAAAAAAAAGTGATAGTAAAAAACTCCTAGATGGTAATAGTAAAATAGTAAAACTAGATAGTAAAAGTAAAACTTGATCATAAGATGCAATGAATGAATTAAAAACAGGGTAAATGGCAGAGAACAAACCATAAAGTGATAATAGATGCAAAAGTATCTCAATAGCATCTCATTTTTATACATTACAAAGTAGGAAAAATTGGCAGGTTTACTTGTCTTAGCTATAGGCAAAGCACCCTCAGGAATTAACTTTGAGTATCTGACTGATTTTCCAGGCTGGGTAAATTAAGGTTCTTTCCTTGGATAATCTAACCTGGATTGTCACAGGACTAGTGCAATAGAAGACTGGAATACTGCTTCCTTAAGACATTGTTTCAGGATGTAGTTCTCACTTGTGGAGCAAGTGAAAAAAGGAGAAAAATCTGTCAAGTGAACTATCAAAAGGAACAAAATAAAAAACAAAATAGATATAATAACACTTCAGTAGAATCACATGCTCTTTTGACTATCAGTGAGTCTCACAAAAGGCTTTCCAGAACTTTGAAGGATAAAACGCTCTCACATGTTGGCATCAGACAGCTCCGCGCAAGCCAGGCGTGATGCATTTCAAATGGAAAAGCTGTCCTCTCCCAGAGATGGAACTTGATCCTGGCCTGTCTGTGTCACAAATAAATACATAAGTAACTGCACAGTAATTGCCAGGCAGCAGGCAGGTCACAGAACAGAGGGAACCATCCCTTTTGGAGCAGAGATGGTTTTCCCAGCCTCATGGCAAACACACATGGCAATTTGGGAAATGGAAATTCCACAATGGATCATATCAGCGGTCCAGTGCTCTGTCTCTACAGTGAGTGGCCAGGACCAGATGCTTCAGTGGAATTTGCAAGAAAACCCATAATGGACAATTATTGAATAATTTGCTCATAGGGGAAGTTTCTTCCTAATCCCAGACAGCTAATGATTGGTTTATGCCCTGAAGCATGAGGGTTCATACATCTCCACCCCCAACCATTTTTATCCTATCTAAGGTATCCCTGGGCGCTCTCATTATCCAAATAAGTGTATAATCCTTTTTGAATCCTACTAAGCTCTTGGGCATAATGATAGCTTGTTGCAGTGAGTTCAACAGGCTAATTATGCATTGTGTAAAAAAAGTATTTCTTTTTATCAGTTTTAAATTTGTTTCTTTTCAATTTAATGGATGTCACTTTGTTCTTACATTATGGGGAACAGTAAATAGGAGCATTCAATTGACCTTCTCCATACCATTAATTATTTTATATCTCCCTATCATGTCCCCACTTATTAATTTCCTCTTCCAACTGAACACATCTCATCTTTTAAATCTCTCTTAATATGGAGGTTTCTCCTTGTCTCTGTTCCCTTCTGTTGCCTAACTTAGGGCTTCTTCTAATTCCTCTACATATTATGAGATGGCATGACCAGACATGAATATTGTATTTGGAGAGAGTGTGCCAACAATGTGTGTAATTGCAGAATTACAATATTGTCATTGTTTCCCATCCCATTCTTTCTACATTCTCACATTTTGTTTGCTTTTTCAACCTCCACTGCTCATTGATCAGATGTTTAATTGAGCTGCCCGCAGTGACCCTCAGGTCCTTTTCCCAAGTTGTTATAGTTAATTTAGAAGCCAGCAATGTGCATGAGCAATTCAATCTGTTCCTTCCAATATGTGTATTTTCATATTTGTCAATGCTGAATTTGGCTGCCATTGCTGAATTTGGCTGCCATTGTGCAGCTTATTAGGTTGCGTTGAACGTCTCTACAGTGCTCTGTAGTGCTGACTAACCTAAATAATTCTTTGCCATCCAGAAAGTTTTCCACCCTCCCAAATGCTTTTTTTCCAAGTGACTGAATTTATTTGTCAGAATCAACCATAAGACAGTGTTTCTGGTGTGCTACGTGTAGTCTGTGGCTGGAAATGTGACTACTTTTGATTAAGTATCCGATAGGACGCAGAGGTTAGAGTAACTAGAAATTCCAAACATAAAAGCTAAACCCTACCTGGAGTTATACATGAAATTAACTCTGATTGCCTAATGAGTCCCCATTTGGACACACATCACAATCACAGTGAATTTCCACATGATGGGCAATTTTTTATGCAGTCATAACTATCTAATAGCACCTTATGCAAAGAGACAGAAGTTTGCTGAGAGCTGTGTGTGAGACTTTAAATAATACTCTGCATTTCAGACTGCAAAAGCCGAAGTTGCAGACTGTCCCTTCCCAGTTTGTATTTTGCACTGGCTAATACATGGCCCCTCCCTGGTGGTAGATCAAGGTGCCACAGCCTGGATGGAGGTCAGCTGGAGATTCTAGGTCTTTAGCTCTTGTATTTCTCTTGTGCAACAGAGAGTCAAAAAGTTTCTCTTTACATACACATTTTTTTTAGTATTAATTAATCTTCATAAATAAGATCACATTTGAGTTTTAAGAGTGACCTGAACTTAAAGATTGGACAAATTTAAAACAAAAAAAAGATTCTGCAAGTAAACCAGAGACTTAAGTTCTCATTCCAAACTTGTACTGACAATTTTAAGTGGAGCGTTATCCAAAGGCAATTTCTGTTTACAAAGAGTATGAAGTTTCTTTGGAGAACTAATTTTTTTTGCACATGTACTGCTTTATCAAAAGAAATCAAGGTAATTGCAATGGTAAAGCTTGCTTTTTATTTGTGGCCTCTCACAACCCGCTCCCCAGCAGCTTTTTCTGTTTTGCTGTATTTTCACAAATCTCCAGCTAATTTACATTTTTAGAGAAGCCTCACAGGGCACAATAAAACTTCCTCAAACACGATGTTGATTTGAGGGGTCACTGTGCCACGTTTATGTTAATCTCTCATTTTCACAGACAACACATTGATATAAAATCTTAGCAGGCCCCTATACTTTTAGTTGTGCTGATATGAGAGCTGAGGGAGACTGGAATGTAGAACACAGCCTTACCGACTTTGGGATATTCTTTCTTCTTAGCATCTCTGTCCCTCTGAAATTTAAAGCTCTTCTATACCCTCTGGCAGACAAAACCAGCCAAAATAACAAAAGACAGAGGGAAAATCTGGAAAAAAAATTCTGGTAATATGGCTTGTCCATCCAGAACTTGTACTTCAGAAAATTTAAAACAACAGACATGTAAAGCTGATTTAAAGAAGAAAATGTTCATGATTAATTTATTGTAAATAATTAAAAGGCTCTTGATAACTAGTATTGTTGTAGGCAAAATTAAAAAAAATCACAACAGGCTATAAAAACGTCTATGTAGAATAAGATATGTGAACTCCACTCCACTATTGTTTTCATTTAACATGCCTACAAGGAAATTTATTTACTTACCATAATAACACAGAACTTATGGATATGCTCCCTGTTCTAATTTGCCATTTTCATGTGCACTAGAAATTAGTTGCCCTACTTCTTCCTAGTAAGTGATATGGATTGTTGCTGACAATTGCCAAGAAAGCAGTATATTAAAAATCTATCAATTATTAATTACTTCAAAATATTTTATTAAATGCATTATGAAAACCGAACACTGGACCTTTTTTTTCTAATTGCAATACACCTGTTATTTTGCACACTTGCAATTAAAAACTTAGCAAATTTATTCAGCTGATATGAGATCTCTGATATCTTTATCTGCAGAAGTTTCTTGTGAGTAAATATGAAGAATAAAGAGAATATTTAGCAGTTAGAATTAACTGGCATGTGACAACAGCTTTGTGAATGGCACTGATGAGGTAAAATCTACACTAAAACTTCCTTTCAGGTTTTTATATTAAGTGCATTCTCAAATCAGTGTTAGGAATCTTCCAGTAAGACAGCTGATCATAGAAGGTACTGAACAACCCAAAAATGGCATTCAAATAAATCAGTCCTTGTAGGACTGAATCCTAAACCAAGTGACCAACACTACCAAGCAATACCGTCCTGTTCAGCTATGGACAGATTCTAACACAAATCGATGATTCTCCACTCAAAAATCCTTTAGTTTGAAAAGAACTTTTCTGGTAACAGTCATGTAAATAAACACATTTAAAAAAAAAAAAAACAACAGATAACCTGATTTCAGATGTGATGGGAATAATCATAATATATGGCAAATTGTCTCTTCAGAAAATGTGCCTGTAAAGCCTGCTGCCCAAGAGCACCCGAGTGCTTTATTACAAAGCACAGTTTAAGAGATTACAGATATACAAGGTTAATGGGATTAAAATTAGCAATAAAAACCGTAAATAAAACAAATGGGTCTGCCAAGGCCTTGCTTAGAAATAAATATAACAGTCACACAGAGACACAGCAATGACATGCTACAAAAGGAATTAGCTATTTAGCCACAGAACAGTTATAGTGCCAAAGGCCATCAGAAATTAAAGGCATTTTAAATACAAGGGGAGAAATAATTTGTGAGAATATTAACTTATTGTGTATCTCTGTTATCCAATTTTTCCTCTCTGTTACCCTTGACCAACACCTACCTAGGCAACTAAAACTCTACATGACCAGATTTCACCATTCAGCAGCCATTCTTCTAACTGGGGAAGCAAGGGGGACACTGTCTTTTAGAAAAAAAAAATTCTTACTTTTCAGGAAAGGGACTTTACATTGCCAGTTCCTAAATTTCCTTGTCTGTCTCAATTTTAATGTTGTCAAGTAGTTTAAGTTTTAACAAATTTCCATCTCTAAGAAGTATGAAATCACCTAAATTTTAGAACGAAGACAAATATTGCTGGGGATTAATGAAAAAAAAAACAATTGAGAACAAATCCTAATTTCCTGCCCATTCTAAGACCGAACAGAAATGCTGTTTAAAAAAAGAGGTCTGTGAAAACTGTGCTGAGATGATATAGACTGAGTGCCCAAAATAAGATCCTGTTCTGTACTCAGGTTTTACTTTTTGAGTAAGTGTGCTCTATAATTTGATGAACTACAAAATATTTGTGAGTCTGTAAACTTAAGAAAACTAAGTAACATAGTGTCCATTCAATATTATTACAATTCCAGTATCACATCATGAAACTGTCCGGGGAACTTTGTCAGGACAGCAGATATTCCCAGATTCCTTGGATGTCTGCTCAGACCATCACTGTGAGACTGCCAAGGGACCGGAATTTCCAGTCAAGGTTTTTTCGGCTTTACCCCAATATATTCCAGAGATTTCTGTCCTCCAAATAAACTCCATAGTCTTGGAAAAGTTTGAATTAATATTTCTAACCTCCACTACCAACCGATTTCAGTGCCTTAATCACAGGTGGCACTTAAAGTATTACCCCTTTCTGTTCTCTCCCATCTCCTAGGAAGAGAACTCTCTATCTCTCTTCCTGGAATAAAGATACATCTTCTGCCCTCAGGGCAGGGTGGATCAGCTGGCCAAGATCACACTGACCTTAAATCTCCTCTGAACTCTGTGTCTTGCCCCCATGTCCACACAACAGAATTATTCTTGTGTAAGTGTGTCTGTGCTCTCAGGAACTGAAACACTATGAGAGTTCGTTGCTGTACCATGGAGAGTGGCATCCAGGCACAGAGAACATTAAAGGTGGGATGGTGCTGGAGGACTAGAGAATGGTGGGAGGCAAGCTTAATGCAGTCCTGTCCACACAAATCATGTCCTAGTGAGGCCTCAGAACTGAGCCAGGGAGCAAGTTAGATATTGTGCAAGATAATAATATAATATAATATAATATAATATAATATAATATAATATAATATAATATAATATAATATAATATAATACCCACACAAAGAGCAGCCAGGCTTGCTTTCAGGCCCAGCACACAGTCTGTGGCACCAGCTACAGAAGGTGAACCTGTAACTGGCCCTGCAGATGACATGCCTGAGTAATTCTGGCTGCTGAGTAAAGTATTGTTAGGGAATGAGGGCAAGGAAGTCTGTATGGGCGGGTGCCACAACGCAGAGTGAGGAGGTGCAATTTCTGGGATAGATTTATCATGCTGCAGCTCCCACTTGCATTCATATGCATGCATCCTGTTAGAAATGTGATACCAGATGCTGTATCCTGGCAACAGGCCCAACACCCCCTTTCTCTTAGGTGTGAATTTTGACAACTCCAATTCACTGGAGCCCTAGTTATGTTATCTTTTCTAAATGCTTAGAGACTAAAAAGACCTCTTGCTCTTTCTGACATGGACTTACGTGCCACTCGGGCCAATTTCCAATGCTGTATTACTCCAAAAATATCTTCTCTTATGTGTAGCTCAATTGCTACCACTAAATAGGGAAGGATGGAAACATTCTGACTCGAGCATGGATAACACAAGCCCTTTTTTGCTGTGTTGTCAGTCAGAGCTGTTGTTATGCTTGGCATATGTCACATCAATGTATAAAAAATGCCCATGTCAGTCAAATGCACGTTACGTGTAGATTGGATGTCAATCTAATGTTTTTGTATTAAAATCAGTGCCACAAAACATGCACAACTTTATAAACATTACTGGGGAGATTTTCATTTGGAAGTGTACAGCTGCTTGCAGCCATCATCTGCACAACACCTTAAGAGCTCAGAAATACTTGGGAAATTAAACTTCAGAAGAGGGACACTAAAATACCAACTTCACTTCTCTGTTGTTACTCACAGACCAAGAGGAGGTCACCTATGCCACTTGCTTCTCCCCATGGTTTGTCTGCTGCTAGGAAAAACACAGAGAAAAGCTGAGTTTCCAGCAAAGGGAACTGCAGAGCCGGGGGTGCTGGGGCTGGCACAGGCTGACACTGTGGCCCCTGAGTGAGCTGTGCTGTGCCAAAGTGAGTTCTACGCACAGGAGTGGGAAAGGTGGGAGAGGTGGGGACAGGGGCCGGTCCCAGCTGAGAGCTGGGAGCTCAGCAGCACTTCCAACCCTACACAGACTTGCTGCCATGGGAGAAGCTGGGAGGCTTTCAGGGCAGATGGTCACTGGGTATGGACTTGGGGTCACTGTAAAGCTGGTTCCAGTGTCACTGCGGATGTTTCCTGGGGAACTTTTTTCAGCCAAACACAGCCCAGGTGTAACAGCTACACGTACTTTTGCTCACACAGATGCTGTGGCCTGGCTAATCCAACAGCAATTTTGAGAATAAAAGCTGTTTATAAGCATGAATTAATCTTTGCAATGAGGACATTGTTATTAACCCTGTTGTTTGTGTGAGTCACATCTGCGGTTGGTGCAGGCTCGTTTAGGGTCTGACTCCCCTAGGATGGTTCCAGCTTGGAACCATCAGTGGCAGTATGGATTTTGTCCAGATATACTTCAGCAAAAATCAGACTGAGGATTGTTGGACAGATATTCTGGTTCTGACTGTGCTTCCGAATTTCTGAAGTACTTACTGATGAATCACATGGTCAAAGAAAGCAATCTTGCACACAGACAAGAATATAAAGCCATCTTTGTGGTCATTCTGAAAACTCAAGAAACTTATCATTTCATTTGCATTTGACTGACTGGGCTCAAGTGATTATTGAATAAAAGGTGTCCTGTTGTAGACTATTGCTTGCCCATAAATACCTATTTTCCCAGTGTGTCATTCTGTTGTTAATCAAATGAAATCTATTCATGTCTTCCACTAAATTAGCAGACTTAAGCCAAAGAAACTGCTTAGTATAAAACAGCTAACCCAAAGCAGATGCATAAATGGAGAAAATTTGTTGTATTTTGCTGGCTTCTAAAAACCCAAGAGGTTGAAGATTTACCTCTTGGTTTCACAAAGCAGTAGGAAAAACCAGTGATTCCAGTTCCAAACAGAATTCTCAGGGTTCCGTCAGTGTTTTATCTTTTTTTGATTTCGAGGCACCAGATGTTCATGAGGGAAGAAGCGGGAAATCCACTCTTTAACCCCTTTCCCTAATTCAAGTTGTTACTCTTAGAGAGAAACCTATACATCATCTTTGTATATTAGCAAGAGATTCCATGGCAGAGATAAAGATGCTGGAAATGCAAAAGGTCAGGATGAATAAGTGGGAAGGAGGATGCTCAGAGGGGGCTGAAGCTACCTCCCTTCCAAACAAACAGAAACCCCCTCAAAAAGGACCCTAAAAGGGACTGGTTGGAGGCATGTGGACAAGTTCACAATAAGTGGCTCTGCAAGCAATGTTCCTTAATCCTTTAGAAAGGCAGTTGGATTGTGCTCCAGAAGTTCACCAGACAGTACAGACTCCCAACAAAAATGGAGTTAATGGCTTCAAACCTCATGCCAGGGGTTGTGAATGACAGCACACAGACTTTTAAAAGGCAGAACGTAACAGTACCACACTCATAAAAGAATACACACATTTGGCATTAAAAGGATGGCATAAATATTTTTAAATGGCTCCTGGGGCTTGGACAGAGAACACTGTAAAACAGTCTCCTTATCTTTGCAAGAAAATATATGCTCATTGAAAAACTGCTTGATTGGGGAAAAAGTGATTTCCTTGCAGTGTTAGACCCCCAAAGCCTTGGTAGCAATTTTTCATCATTTTGTTAATTTTCACTAATATGACAAGTATGCTACTAATATGATTGTTCTGTTTAAAAACTAATACCACTATTAATATGTTACAGTGATGAATTACTAACAATAATCTATCACGAAGGAAAAATAGTGACATAATTAATGCAGTGTTACTATTGTGCAATAGCAATTTGTTAACTCCATGCAAAGCACTCAAAGAAAACTTTATTTTTCATATTTTCTTCTGTAATTGCTTTACCTATATTTACAGTGGAAAGATCTGCTTGCAAAAGAGAAACTCAGTACCTGAGTCTTTTCTTTTTGGTCCAGTAGGTGCAGGCTCTTAGACTGACAGATTTAATCTCAACGTTACTCTAGAATCTGGATATTATCTTTTTAGGCAAGACTTTTACTGCTGTTTTTAAGATCTTTTCTCTACTCTCCTGTACAACAGTGCAGCTTATTACAGAGCTCTCACATTGCAACCATTTTATGACCAGGGGATACATTGTCATGTTGCATTGATTAAAACACTCCCAGTCTACACATCATTGCTTTTTTACACACACATTTCAATTGCAATCATAGGGAAGGTAAACTAACACAGAAAACATCTTTGCAAAGAATATAGTTCCTTTTCCATAAAGACTTACACCTCAAATGAGAAGAATGGAGGAAAATGTGCACGTTCCCTTTATTTGAGCTTTTTTCCATAGTTTTAAGAATCTGTGACATTCTTTCAAACTTTGTCTGCAAAAGAGCCTTTTACAGTGCCCATTTCCAGCATGAGATACCCCCTCACAGACATCATAAAGATACTTGAGTATGGATCACATACATTACTGCAGCTCGTTGCACACTTTCTCCTATGACCCTTCTACTTCCATGCCAGTAATTAGTGCCCCTCGGGCAGCCTGCTCCCGGCACAGGTGAGCAGGGCAGTCAGGATGGACTCGGCCATGGATCCGCTGGGTTTGGGCCTGCTCGCTCTCGAGACAGGCACTGCCACTCATCCCATTCGTCACCAGCACCGCAGGGTCCTCGCTGCTCCTGCTCACCACATCGGGTGTGATACAGTAGCTAATTAGAAAGTCAATCATTAGCAGCTCTCTAAAGTCATAGGAAATACTATCATGCAGGTCTGGTGTGATTTTCCATAACTTCCCACAGCTGGAAGCAAGACATTGGAAATCTCTGCCCAGTCTGACTGGTGAAACTGTTTCTAACCAGCAGTTAGGGAAAGACAGCAGGATCCATCACAGGATCCCTCTATCACCTCTGCATGTGCTGTGATAAAATCCACTATCTTAATTACATTTATTTAATACTACCAGTAGCTCTGCCATTTTCTGGTCACTGTAATAAAAAAGCTTAATAATACTAATATTAATATTGATAATAATAATAATAACAATAATACTACTAAACCCTGGAGCAAACAAAAGTTTGACTTGGTAGAAATATTTCTCAAGCAACTACTCAGCGAGACTTACACAGTAGAATTCATCTTGGATTAAGTACTGCATTTGTTTTTTAAATGGATAAACAGAGAAAGGAAATTTAAGCTATCCAATGTAATCTTGTTTAATAAAAATCTGCATTACATTATCTCTTCTTTGTATCTGCAGAGCCATCACAGCACTGCCTGAATATTCCCAAAAATTAGTAACACAAACACAATTGTTTTTGAAGAACAAAACTGTTCTTCAAAGCATAACAAAGACTTTTGCCCTCTTTTAGCCCACATGAAAACTAGCTCTGCTATTCAGCAAACCATATCTAAGAGTGCAATAAAAATACCCTTGTGCACCCACAATGCTTAATTTTCACAAAGTTTTATGCTGAAATAAACCGTTTTTAAAGGATTGTAAAGCAACATGTTTCTAAAGTCACATCTTCAATGCTCTGGCATGTCCTTTTGAAAAGTTAGTGGAATGAAGACAAGATCTGAAAGCAGTACAGAATGATGGCACCATTTGGAACCACAACAAAATTATTTCTATCTTCACTCTAATTTAAAAAAAAAAAAAAAAAAAAAAAAAAAAGAC
>VZRH01004236.1:811748-875911 GCA_013397555.1 Urocynchramus pylzowi | reverse complement strand
AAACATCCAGAAAGGCGCCTGGGTCCCTCCCTCTGCCAACACCAGCCCCCCGACTGCTCATCTGACACTGCCCCCGCACCCCCCGCCATAGGCCACTGCTGTGAAATGTGGAAATGACCCTTTCAAGCAGGCTGCAAGTGTTGCTCCCATGTGTCCATCAAAAAGTCCCCCAGCCCCAGACACATCTCAGTGCTAGAAAGCTTTAAGACTAATTTGGCACCTCTGCCCTGCTGGATGTGGCTAAGGGGCAGTGGTCTGCCTTGGTTTTGTGTCCTGAGTACACTAGCTGTGCGTCCTGGCTCTGCGTCCTGCTGTTTGGGAGATGCATGAATTGCTTCCAGGGCTTGGCAGCAGAAGGACTGGCAAAAAGACTACTGAGGTAGCAGGACATGGGGGCTGGGGAAGGCACTTGTCTGGTTCCAGGCTTTTTCTGTTGCAGTGCTGAGCCTACAAATATTTCTGAGGCTGTGCTCCTACATGTCCCAAATTCAAAGTGCATTGAGCTATGTGAGATTGAGAAAAGTAGCAAAGATGCGTCTTTATTAACTCTTCGAACTGTTTGACTTAAAAAGTTCGTGGAGGTCAAATTCATGAATGAAAGGAAAATGCTTTATATTGTGGAGTTGTGAAGCAGTGTAAGTGAAAAAGGCTTTGGGAGTTTGAGGACATTCATTTTTCACGCTCATCTGTGGGAGTGGGTTTTACTGTTGTGTGTTGTGTGATGGTGAGAAGCCTGTGCTCATATCAGCGTTGTGGTGGTGGTGCACCGAAACAGCCAGTGAAGCAGAAATGGGTGGAGGTGCTTGTGGGTGCCAGGGCTGGGTGTGTTTATCCAGGGGCTGTAGCTTTGGTTCTCAGTGATGGTATCCATCGCTTTGGCCCCCTCTAGGGCCACCAAGACAGGGACAGTGGCCTCACCGAGGGCTGTGGCTGGCTACAGACCCTTGGTGTCTGTCTTCCTTTACCAGATATTGTGGTGACATGTTGCATGACAAGGGTACAAAAGGGTACAGGTTAGCACCAAATGTCAAGCCATGCAAAATTTTGGCTCTGGAGACGTCTGTGAAGAAAGTTAAGTTTCCATTGCTTAGGAGGTCATTACTCAACATTTCTTGTTTCCTTTCCTCTCGTTATTCCCTCCTCTGTGCAGCTACATTCCCCTACACTGACATTTTGGCCAGGCTTTTCTGGGTTTGTACATTCTGCGGATAAAAGGCCTATTGAGGAAATTCCCCATGCACTTCCATCTTTTGTCATTTTACTTCCTAGAAACCTCTGAAGGTCTGAGGCTGTTTTCCCAAGGAAAGCTCTTAATTTAAGTGGCCTGTTAACTGTTCATTGCTGTTCTGTTCTGGCTATTTGCTTGAGTATCATGTCAAACCTGCTGTTCTGGTCTGGAGGCTACACTGGTGATCTGCTCTGATCTCTAAACTGCTGTTGCTTTCAACTGTGCTGTTGAAGACCAAGGTAATATTTCTCTTGTTAATGCAAACTGACATTGCCTTAGATTTAAGAACTTTGTTGAGCAAGGTGTCCCACTTAAAAATGTTCAAAAATCTCAATTTTACCGCTGCTAAAAAAAAGAAAGAAAGAAAAGGCTATCCTGCGACATAGCATTGAAGTAATTTTGTTTCTGTTTCTGCAGTAGGAATGTGTTTAGAGGAGAAAAACATCTAAAGCTGGCCAAAACAATGACGAGTTGGTGGGCAGGTGGTTAACAGAGTTCTGCAGGAACTCCTGTTTATCAAACTGCAACCATTGTTGTGCTCAGTGTAAGCAAAGCTTGAACTTCCAGTGTGTGCTCCTAGGCTGACTGGAAGTCTGGAGAAGGGTGCATTATCTGTCTTGAGGTCTGTGCAGTGTGTGGAAAAATGGCAATGCCAGAGAAATTCCATCCCTAGAAACAATTTCATTCATTTATTGTGAAGTTAGGTTCTGTTCTAGTAACTGTAAAATCAGTGCTCTGTTTTGGCTGTTTCACCACGGTAGTCACACCGAAATGATAAAACAATGCTGGTGGAATGGATATCATCATGTCTCAGGCTGAGGAGAGCATTACTGGGGCTGGCTCTCTCGCAGTGAGTGTTTGTAGGTTTTTGATTAATGAGAGTTCATTCGGGTATTGAGAGAAGAAGAGACCTCTCAAATGATGCTGAATCTGTTTCCCCAGTATGTAATAGAATGAAACTCTGGGGCTGTCGCTGGACAGTAAGATATTCTGACATGAATATATATTTCAGAGCTCTGCACAAAATGAGGATTTCATGCATAGGCAACACAGTGTGACAAGTCATATCCTGTGTGACCTTGTGCTTACAGTATAAAGTTGTGTAATAATGTATTCTGCTAAATTAATACACAAAATAAATAGAACATACCTCATTTTTATGCTAATAATGATATTTTTCAATTCTAAGCACCTTTTATTCTGAGACCTCAAAGAAATTACAGGTAGGAATAAACCAAGGTTCACAACACCATTGTGAATTTTTGTATTGTCATACAGAGAAAGGTATCATTATTAATTACAGTTATTTAATTTTCTGGTAATTATTACCTGATTTGTGTGCTCTCTGATACTGTTCTCCCTCCTAATATGTTGACGCTAAAATATGATCTTATGAAACAGAAAAAAAATTAATTTCAGCCACGGGAATGGACAGATCTGTCAGAGTTAAGAGGGAAAATAATACTGACTGATTCCTGAAGGAATTAGCAGAGAATTTTGGCAGTAGAATGTATTTTATGTGGCTGGAACAGAAAGTAAATTTGGAATCGCTCTGCTGTGTGGTTCATCTTGTGATGTAACTGTAGGTGAAAGGCTGATGAGACTGTACAAAGACATTAGCTGAGGGAACAGAAGAAACCCAAACTGTTTTGTTTAATTCGAATCACAAAGAATAGGATTTGTTTAATTCACGTCTCCCAGGACAGGGTTTCCAAAAGGAGGGATTACTGGCTTAGTTCTACTGCCAGTGGTGAAAATGACATTTACTCCAAGGAGAGCAGATTTAGGCCACTGACAAGTGCTTTTGCAATCCTGTCCTTAATGTTTGTAAAGTGGGAGTGCAGCTTTTGCATTTGCATTCCTGATATTCAAGCGTGTGCTTCTTATAAACTTCAGTACAGGATTTGATTCTCTGTCAGACCCCTGTATGTGGAGGTAGAATAACATTTCTGGGATGAGAACCCAGTTTGCAATGTTCTTCAGCAGCTTTTTCTCCATTCATGGCAGTGAGGTTGTGTGGGCAGGCAATTAGTACAGAATTTGCTCTAACTTATTAATGCATATTTACAACCTTAATTCCAGTTTAACAGAATGTTTTGTGGCAGAACATTTACAGAAAGAGCACGTGAAAAACTTATCACTGCATGTATTAAGCACGAAGTAAGCATCCCAATACTGCTGTGTAGGAACAACTGACAAGACAGAACGTATTACAGAAAACTATCTTTTTCATTAAGTCTGCACAAAATGAGGATTTAACGCATGGGCAGCACAGCCAGTCCCAGCGGTTTAGTGCCCATAATCCCACCTTGAAAATGGCTTCACAATAATAATTACTGCTTCAAAATGGACACTGCTTCTCATTTTGGCAGGTCTACTTCACACGTAACTAATTGCAAACACATGAGGCAAGGTCTATATTTTCCCCTCCACCTAGTTCCAGAAACCTTCCCGTAAGATTTCCAGTCTCCAGCTGACAACTTCCCACTTGGCCTTGTTTTGCCATGCTTAAGGCAGAGTGCGTGGGGCAGCCCCCCTTGCTTTGGCGTGCTCCAACCATCCCTGGACGTTAAGGTGCTATGACATGAATATATATTTGTGAGCTTTGCAAAAATTGAGGATTTCACGCATAGGCAACACAGTGTGACGAGTAGTATCCGGCATGACCTTGCAAATGCGGGCTGAGCTCCAGAATAAACAGCTCAGAAGAGAGAGGACTATGGCAGATTCCCAGGTTCTGGAAGGAAATACCAGTGTTTGGTTCCAAGCCTGCAGAGACTCTTCCTATGAAACTTACCTGCTTTAAACATGTGGTAATGTACCCTGAGAACAGGAATTTCCAACTACTGTTAGAAAGCCATGCTTGTTATTAAAGAAAATCCATGGTCAGTGGAACTCACCACAGAGAGCTGAAAATCCTTGTCATGGCTGGAGATTTCACAGCTTCTGTGTTCCAGATGCGGATTGTTGGTTCTCATTGTGACAACACCCACATTTATCACTCGTTCAGGCTGTTGTTCCTTTCTTCCGTACATTTTCTTGCCAGCTTTTTTCTCTTGCTAAGTAAACAATAGATTGGGATGAAACTATTTTTCTCTACCTTTCTGAAATAAACTGTAACCTTTTTAAAGTTGAAAATAACATACATATAAGGAGATAAGGAAGTGTCTTCCCTCACATCCCTTTCTCACAGTTCAAAACAACCTGGTGCAATCTGGCGCTTTCTCCAGCTGTCTTTGAGTATGGGCTGCCAGACTCTGGGTAGGGGGCAGGACATTATTGTTCAGGAGAACTAATATGAAATAGGATCTTGAAGTACACATTATTTAGACTGTATCAAATACCTGTATGATTCATCTTTTTTTTTTTTTTTTTTTTTTAAATTTCTTTCGTGCTAAAATTTCAATGGGTTTCATTGATTTTTCAGGCATAAGCCTGAGTCTATGGCTTGTGGTCAGTTCTGGAGCAAAAAGCCCTGTAGAAATCAGCCAGGAAAGGATGTGGAGAGTCTGTCTTCCTTTCTCAAAGGCGGGATAACTGTGCCATTATTGGTGGAAGTTTGTTCACTCCATTTTTAGATACCGCAAAGATTTTGCAGTCTTCCTGGGTAGCCCATTGACCTAAATCTCCCTTGGCATATTGAATTTCATTACCACTTGTTCTATATAAATTGGACATAAAGAGGAGTCTCTTTACTCCTCTCTGTCTTTTCAAGTATCTGGAGAACTTCACTGTGTCCCTGGCAATCATCCTCTCTCAGGCCTAAGCAATCCCAGGTTCTTCCCCTGCTCCTCAGAGGTCTTGTTTCAGCCTTGCACTGGTTAGTCCAGATCCATCCCAAAGGATTGAGCTGACTTTGCTGAACTCAGTCTAACTCCAGCCAATGCTCTGCCATCTTCCCTCAGGATGGGAACTATTTTGGCTTTTTCAGTACTCTTACTGTTTTCTATTTAGTTTCAGTTCCTAGAGCTTTATTATTACACAAGGCTTGGAGACCATGGGGAAAGTGCCATCAGTAAAAATGAATAATAAATATATCTTACTATGGCAATATTACTTATCTTTAGAATATCTTTTTCTTCCTGAGTTTTATCTTTCTTCTCTCTGCTTTTCTAGGTGAGGAGATAATTTTGGGTAAATGACAATTCCACTCCTATTTCCAATGTAAGGATAGAATTGTTTGTAGTGTAATACAGTCCCATGCTACATAACTGTCCTATATATTTACAAGAATAAGTTATTCTGGTTCTGCTTTTTGCTGTGGTCTATTAGGGAAATCATGCCTAAATGTTAGAATTATTGGTAAATAGATGCAGACACAGCAGATCATAAACTCAGTGCATACATTTTGGCCTAAGACCACATTCATTTTGCTTCTAAAAAGCATTCTATAGAGTATAATATATTCAAAAATATTTCTTAAATTGTGAAGTCTTTGAGGCTGGGATATTCATAAATGTTTGCAGAGTACCTAGAATTCATCTCTGATTGGGGCCTATGGGTAATTTGGAAACATAAATATTTAATGGTAATGGTAATTACCCCTTTTTCAGGATAATAATGTCTTTGAAGTTCCATCTTGGATGAGTGAAACCCCCTTAATAAGTTTCTCCCACCACTTTGAAGAATATTTGCTTGTCATTGGAAGCATTTCTGGAATTCATAGTTCTGTATATTATAAAAATGCCACACTTCACAAATTGCAGAACTGTTTGCTCCAACCTGTCTCCTGCTTAAGGTGCACAGAAATTGGGATGCAAGTGGCACCATGGATTGTGTTCTGGGGGTGTTCCTACCTTGATGCTTTAGTTGAGGTGAAGAATAATGTTTGCAGGGCTCAGGTCCACTTCCAGCGCTGGGATACTCATTGGGCAGTGGTCTCCCAGAACCAAAACTAGATTCCTCTGGGATTAAACCACACCAGAAGCACATGCTTGGGAGTGTTTCTTCCCTTGGAGCAGACCAGAACACGTGGAGAATTACTTCAAGTGACTAATGAAAACTTGACAGAATATTGACTATATGATACCAACTTCCAAATGGCTGCCATGATGTATTGACAGCAGCACTGGCAAATAAATAATACATATTTTTAAAATTTCTGTAATTACATGTTTACCCAATAGGCCAGAACAGCTCTGTCCCAAGGAGCTGTTGCAGTCTGAGTAAATAATACATGTTTTAAAGTCCATAATTACATATTTAAACGATAGACTATCGAGGAAATAATGCACATTTTAAAAAGTCCATAATTACATATTTCCATGATAGTCTGTAAATTCTGTAATTACTTATTTACACAATAGACCATAGCAGCTGTTACAGTCTATTATGGTAACTCCCATAGAATTATATTATGGATTTTTTTTATAACTTAAAAAAAAAAGTATATTTAACTGGAAAATTGTATTGTTAGTCTTTAAAAAACCCTCCACAAATTTCTAAAATAGGAAAATACGTGTAAAGTTAAAAATTTGGGATAATACAGAGATAGGGACATTTTTATCCCTTCGTGGTAAATGTCTTTTGTTAGCATGAGGCGCTTAGGATTTTTCATTAATTTCAGAATTTCTTTACTTGGCTAGCAGAAATATAAATATGCAACATTCCATGACTACACTTTCCTTATTGTTATGTAGACATTCAATTTGGATAAGCATTTGGGATTCTTAAATTCTTCAGTTCATGTTCTGCTCTTATTAAAATCAGTGATAAAACTCCCATCAACCCTGGTTTCAGAAATCATTTATATTGAGGACAGCACTTACACATGTACTTGAAATCAATGGCACTTAAGCATCTTTTAAAAATAAGCACATACTTAAGGACTCTCATGAATTCTGATGGACCGAAACATATGATTAAATGCTTTCCCGAATTGGGATACTGCCTTCCGTGGAGGCAGGATTGGAACCTTCCTCTTCCATGGCTTTATTGATGGGCCACAGGTTTTTTGTTGCTTGTGCTGTGGCTTCTCCCCAAGGAGGAGATTTTTTAGCGTGTTTAACTCCAGACATACGTGTGTGAGAATTGGTGCTACAGCAAATGGCTTGCTGCTCCTTTGTTCTTTGTGGAGAGCCATGAATTGAGAATTCATCCAGTGTTTTCCATAGCTCAGCTGCTGAATTTATTCCTCATGTTAAAGACTGGATCAATACACCTAAATGAGACTTCTGTCCATAATTACTACTAAATAGCAGGGCTAAATCAAGCAAGTCAGAATGTGACATTTAGCTCAGCCGGACCTTATGCATTTAGTAAGGAAACAGAGTATGAGAGAAACCTTTGATCCCCACTGTTAGTTTCATTAAAACATTGGAGTTAAGAGAATCTGAGCTGTCGGGAGCCCCATTTAAGCCTTGCCATAAACGTGATGAAATATGCAGGTACTTTTTAACGAGGGTTTGAAGGGTGTTCAATTCATTTGGTCACACATTTTGACTGAAAGCACCAGGTAAAGGGCTGAAGGTTTTGTCTTTCCTTCACAATGAGCATTACAGCATCAAATTGGGTAAAGGAGTATCTGGTCAGAAATAAAGAAGACTTTTTGTCAACTGAAATATGCAGAAATTGAGTCTCACAGGGAAAGAAAATCCTCAACAAGACACACTTCTGCTATTTTTTTGCCTGTAGATCCTCCCAGATTTTGTTACTGACACCAGTGCACACATTTGGCTATTTGGTTAAAGGCCAAATGGAAAGTCAATATCAATATCAATCCTTTGTTAAAATTGCAAAGGTGATAGAAGGAATGATTTAATAGCAGGAGCCTAATTCTTATCTCTTCCATGGTGCTTTTTGTCTGTGTAAAATAGATAAATTACGTTACCTGACTGGTCAGTCTTTGAAACCTGCAAATGAAAACAAAGGATGTGTGGGATTAGAGAACTAAAAAACTGAGCAATAGCTTCAGGTTATGTAGGAACCATATTTAAGTGGTTTATATTTAAAAGCAATTTCAGTCTTGCATTCTCCACAACAAATTCTTGCATTTGAAGAATAAAAAATTAGAGGACCTCTGTCTCCTGTTGGACAGCCCTGTGGCATTCAGTGGGAATAACCAATGCTCTTCATGGAAGCACTATCCCTTGCAGAACTGTCAAGGTCAGTTGCTGTGTCATTTTTCTGCTCTGATTTCCATTAAAACTTACACACATCAACGTTTGCTGGGTTTGTAGCACTTCCACGCTTTCCACTTGAGCTGACATACAGGAGCTGTCATCTTTTCCATGTGCACCCTGTGCCTGTGAGTTACTCAAATTCTTTGAACGTTTTGTGGATCTGCAGCTTTTCACCAGGTGAATGTTGAGAGGTTTCCCTTCTCCCAGCCCTTGGGATTTGCAAGGCATCCATCCTTATAGGCACAGCACCCAGCAGGAGTCCTGGGATGTTTTATTGCTAAGGAAGGATTTTGTGTTCGTGGAGCTGTGGCAGTTCTCTAAGAATTCTGACCTTAGGTTGGAGCCATCCACAAGTAAACAATATAAGTTTATACAAATAAACAAGATGTGTTGCACAATATAAGCTTTATAAGGGAAAGCTTTATTATCACATGCATTTTGGGCACAAACCAGCTTGTTTTATTGTGAAAAATCCCACTGGGGAGTCAGCACAGGGAGTATTACAAGAAGAAGGCAGGCAGATTCCAGCACATTTTATTTGCCAATAAGCAGGACTTTGCACTTGTAATTTTGTTAATTGTCAGAAGTAATTTAAATTCATCAATTATCAATGAGTAATTCTATCTGAAGTGTTTCTAGGAAAAGTTAAAATCCCAGTTGGATTGACACAACACTTCTCCTTTAGAGATACATAAATTTACTGGCGTAAGCTGTCTCACATGGTATTTTGGCATGTTCTTGAAAAATTACATTTGAGGTTGAATTAGGACTTTATTTCTGTCTTCCTGTATGTGATGAGAGAGGACGTGTCATTTTAAGGAGACAGATCCAGACTTTCCTCAGAGATGCTCAGTGAAAGGGGAAGAGGCAGTGGGCATGGGCTGCAATAGGGAAAACTCTGATTAGTTAGGAAGAATTTATCATGGTGGAGGGGGGGGAGTGTGGTCAAATGCTGGAACAGATTACCCAGACAGACTGAAATCTCAGACTTGGGCAGTTTTTTGCACTGGATTCCTGACTTTCTTTCATAGGTTTCTTTTGTAGGACAGGTTTTGGTTGTGTCCCTCACCACCCTGCCCTTGTTCTGAAGAGAGCTTTCAGATTAAAATGTGATGTGCCATATAAAAATAAACTGTTACTGTTACTGGTTTGTGGTGGTCCTCAATTGTGATGGAAGAGCAAGTGATTACATCACTTGGCACCTATGATGACAAATATATATTTGTCAGAAATAGTTATTTACTTTATATTCACTTGTTAGTTTTCTTTTATTGCTTTTTTTTATTATAATGGAACTTGAGGACAGAGACAGATTTCTTCCCTGCACTGTTAACTACAGTAAGAGGTAGCATTATGGAATGTCATCTATTGCCTCTTAGAATGATAAATATTTCTGAGACAAAACATTGTGAAAACCTGTATGTATAAATTCCTCTATCCCAGCTATTAGGATGAAGAGTAAAACTACAGCTTACTGTTATTGGGGATTTGTCAGGGACTAAATGACTCCTCTCAGGTAGAGAACACCTCCTTCCACATGCTTCCCACAGTTTCTTTGCTCTTCTTTAAGGTCTGAATGCCAGCAGTGTCTTTTCTATACAGACCAACATTTTGCATTTGATACTGCAGAGGAGCACTGCGAGACATGGATGAGCAGCCTTTAAATATTTCTTTTCTTGGTCCTTTATACCTTGTTAAGTTGAAGAATCTGTGAATATAATATTGAAGTGGCTGTGTCTTTTCTACAGCACAGTCAGGCTAGAAGGCATGTATTGCAGGTGGATGGATTGGGGCTTGGAGAAACTAAAGGACCTTTCCAAGCTGCCCTAGGAAGGAGGTAATGTAGGTAACACAGAACTGAGGAATTGTGCTTATTTTCCCCCATGCATTAGTCAAGAAAAGATGGTGCAGACTGGTCAAGATACTTACTTTTCTTCTGTCTTCAATGTGTTCTGAGAGCTGAACGTGATGAATCTCAGTGGCCATCAAAGCAAGGAAGGCTTGGCTGCAGCTCTAACAAGTGAGAGCAGCGTGGGGAGGTGTTGTGCAGGCGCTCCCAGCTGTGCTAATGGCCTGCAAACCTGACCCCCTCAGTGAACTGCCAGGCCTCTCTAGTTCAAAGAGGAGAAAGGGGAATTGGGCTGTAGTTAGTGCAGTTCATCTGGTTTCTCTTGCATGGAGTCTGGATCCTTTGTTTTAAAGGATGTTGGGAAAATACCAAGCAGAGGGATGAGGTAAGGGCTGACTGAGGAGCAGGAAGTGTTCTATGAGGCAAAATGACCATGGCTAAAACTTCCAATAGCAGCAGAGCAGAATAGCTCTGGTTCTGCCCTATTGACTCAATTGAACAATCAATTAAAATTACAGGTGTAAGAAAGACCGGAAAAAAATCAGCAAATATTATGATACAACAGATTCTATTTACATGTAAGAAAGGTCTTAAATCTTGTTCAATATCTACTGCTTTTCTTCAAAGGATGTGCATTTTTAAAATCCAGCTGAATAACTTCCTGAAATTATAGTACTTAAATAGTTCTGAGTTTGGTCTTTTTTGGTTATGCATCTAAAATAATAATACAAACATAGAAGCCTTTGGTGGTAGCAGTGCATGTTAAGTACCAGTTGCTCAGGTTTCCAGGAGACACATTTGAAGTTCAAAAAGTCAGGCTTTTAAAAATTAGGTCTTCACACAACCAAAATAAGGATTTTCCCCAAATGTTTCTATCCTGTCTTTTGAATATGTGATGTTTGCACACTCAAAGAAAAATGCTTCACTGTTGTTCTATGGAGGCATTGTTGAATGAAAAAAACAAAGTAGGAAGTCTTGTTCTCAGAGATGGACAGTGCATGGAATTGGCCACTGGTGTCATTAGGGGCTGGTATGTCTGGCACTTGATATACTTTTAATACACTGGGCAATTCTGAGCAAAAAATTAGGAAATGAGGAACTTAGTAGAAAGTCTGTTCATATTCCCAAGCCTGTGTTTTCACAAGCTCCAACCCAGGGTCTTTACACCTTCACTATGCACTTTTAATGACCTCTGGTGCATTTTTTATACCACTAAACCAGTTTTGTATGAATGTAGCTATACATAAAAAATGTGCACATGCCAGTGACTGGTTTGAGGCTGAAAACTTGGCATTTCCACATCCTCAGCTATCACATAATTTCACAAATACATTTATATTAAGTCAATGGTATTAACACTGTAGCTTTTGTGATAGTTCCTGTAATATTTCTGAGTGCTATTGTAATAGCTTCTCTATCGCCTGCCCCTTTTAATGATTCATAAATTCCTTGATTTCTATGAACAGCAAACTATAATAGCACTATAATCAGGACAGCATGCTAAGGTATAGCAGAAACTTCTGCTGCCTGACTACCTCCAGCTTTCCTTCATTGCCTGACTAAATTGTTCAAAATGAGGTTTCCACTACAATTTGAAACAAGGAACTCCTGAGTTCAACACGAGCACCACTGAAGGAGACCATGCTGAAAATTAAAAAGCAAAATAGACAATAACATGTACCGCATTTCAAACAGAGTAAATGCAAGAGCATTCACTGTATAACAGGCCTGTTATTAGCTCTGCCATAATTTCTCTCTTTTCCTTTTCCCCTCATTTGGTCCTTTTAACTAACAACTTCCCCTATCTATCCCCCTCCTGCACCTCCTATACACTGCAAAGACATATTCTGCCACAGTGATACTTCCCAGGACCTTTTTACTGGTATGCTTTTACAGCTTCATTTGAAAAGACAAAGGGTGGGTGATAACTACTGGATTTGGGGCTTTCCTTTTGGTTTTTCACCCATCAGGACTAAATCAGTCCATAAAAACTGCAGTAAGTGAAACATCATAGGCATGACAGAAATCACAGATGTCATAATCAGGGGTCTCTATGGGTTTTCTTAATGTGGTTTTTTTTTGTCCCTGAAGATTTTCAATCCCTGTCTCACTCTGAGAATTTGGTACTGGTTACAAAAAGTTTTCCAGAAACTAGTGATACAATTTCATTTAATTCCATCTTAGTCCTGGTTAAAAGCTGTGACTGTGAGCTGGCCATACCATGTCTTATGTGATCAGTCTGCTTGAAAGGTGTTCATCACAAAACTCCCCATTTTTCCTATCCATCGTGGTAGCTTTCTCCTCTGGCTGGACAGGCATGGAGAAAAATCTCCTCACTTCTAAAAGATAGGTGTGAGATGCTTTAATTTCATCAAGAAGCGGGTGCTGCACTGGTTCATGATGAGACGTGCTGTGTAGAGAAACAGAGAGTTGTCAATGAGCTCCTTTCGCAAGCTGTTAAGTCTTAAAAAATAAACCTGCATTGATCAGAGTTCATTCTGTATGGAATGATTTTTCCTGTGCTCAGTGCTGGCCTAACTCTACACCTATTGAAGTCAAACTTGTAACAGAATTAGGCCAACTGAGTATTTTTGATTGCCACACATTTTATATTTTTTTAGGGTTTTTTTTTTTTTTGGTGTATGTTTGTTTTGTTTTGTTTTGTTTTGGTTTTTTTTTTCATTTTGCATATCTAGTTTCTGCTTTTCTAAAGGAACTTAGGGCAAACCTCTTTAAGCATTAACAATCAAACAGGTACAAATTCCATCTTCATCCTTCTGCTTCAAAGCAATACTTGTAATAGCACTGAATGACATCCTGCCTTGAGGCCAATGGCAACTGTGGCTGGTTAGGGAGGAATGTATAAAGTAGACAGTAGAAAAACCAAAATGGAGATTAAAGAGAAAACACATCATCTCACAGGTATAAGAGAATTTATATATCAAGGCTTGGAGTTAGGTAAACTAATGTTTAGTTGAAGAGATTATTTTCTAGATTGACAGTAACTCTATCCGGATTAAATACGTGTTTTTTTCACTCCCCCCATTTCATTCTGAAGATGTTACCTGCTCACCTGCTCTGTAAAAGGGACTCTGTTCTAGGACTGGTGAAATTTAGAAATCATCTTCCCTTTTCTTTTGCTCATGCTAGGTTTCCATTTTAACTGTCAAGTGTCTCACTTCTGTAGCAATTACTGGCCCATTCCACTGCATGCAGCTAATATGTTGGTAATCATTTAATATAACTTCCCTTTAAAACCAGCTACTGTGCTGGAAAATTGGAAATTAAAAAATGTGCCTGGTTTAAAAGAGCATTCCGTTGCAAGTAGTTTGTGATTTGTATAATTCAACATGTATTATTTAAAAGAAAAATAGAATCCATCTAAGCTCTAATCTACTGGAATGTTCAAGTCTGTCCAAGGATTGTGGCTAAAGTGATAAATTTGAGGCTTCCACCAGTGATGGCTCTGGTTGAACTGGGTTAGGGCTCTTGTTATTCAGTACTGTGGTTTAAAATTGGGTGAACTTTGAACAGAATTTGCAGATGAAGTGCTGCTCTCTCGGCTAGTCAAGATTTTAAAAGTCTGGAGAGGGATTTTAGAAGCATCCGCCGAAATTGTGTAAATTAACAGGCTGATGAGAGATACGGATCTTGGAAATGTGAATTTTAGAAACCTTTTTAAAAATTTTTAACCTATTTTTAGTTCCTGTATTAGCTTTAACTTCTTGTGGAAATCTCTGTGTCACAAAGACTGATAATGAAAAATTTAGAATTAATGAAGTACATCAGTGTGAGAGATCTGAACGCCTTCCAAGGGTAGAGCCCCTTTGCTTGTTATTTGCTGTTACTTTTATTGTCATAAATTTGTCTACACTGAATGACTCTGTCTACACTTCTAGTCTGCCTGGTTTTCAGGCTCTCTGAATGTAGTTCAGTCAGTCTGAATTTCATCCCGTTTATTTTCATTGATGAGCTGACCAGTTTTTCCCTTTGTAACGTAGCCTGTCATCTTACTGATAATTCCCACACTTCCTGACCTTGTAGATGAGTTTTCCATGTATTAGTGTAGCAGAAGCTTTTCTAGAGAGTGTGGAATCTGTGCCCATATATTCCATTGTGATCAGTAACTTGTAATTCTTCTTTTAAAAGTGCTGAGGGCATCTTTAGGCTTGATATCCCTTTGGTGAGCTGTGCCAGCAGTTTCTCTTGCAGCTGAACAAACTCCTAATGGTATTGTTTCCTGAAATAATAATGTTTCAAGAGTCTGACATGGCTGTGAAGTCTGGGGTTTGTATTGTTTTAGATAGTGGTTATCACTAACCTCTCCTGAGTCCAGTTCATATTCTGACCAGGTGTTAAATATATCTGCTAATGATTTCTCTATCTCTTCTGACATATCTTTCTGAGCTCTGAATTAATTCTGTCTATTCCTGGAGTTATGTCAACCTTCAGACTTTCTAATTTCTTGATGAGCTGTTCTGGCTGTGGTACTGCTTTTCTTTGGTGTTTATTCTTTCTCCCCCAGGAAATTTATGTCTGATCCTGTCATCAGTCCCAGCCTTGTTTTATGTACAATAAAATAGAGTTCATTTTTAAGCAGTCTCTCCTTCCTGTTAGCAAACTGCCATTTGCCATTTCATAGGTGTGCTTCTGTTTCTCTCAGTGACCTTATGCTCTTCATGTGCTTGAAAAGAAAAAAAATCTTTATTTACAATTTCCTCGCCTTATGTGAACTTTTCCTTTCATTTTCCCCCTTTGCTTTCTTTATCAGCGTGTCAGTCTCTTTAATTCCATGCTATAATCTTTCTAGTTGTCTTCCCTGTCTTTAGTTTTGTACCTTAAGTATGCCTTTTTTCATAAATTAATTTTCTTTCATTTTTCTCTTCATTCTCAATATATATTTTACCACACAAGGTTCTGATGCCAGACGGCACATCTCACCTTTGGGCACATAATAATTGACTTTCAGTACTTTCCATTTCCTTCTCAGTGCTGTTTTCCATCCACTCTTACCCACTGTTTCAGTAATTCTCTTTGCTGAATTCAGAGGTTTGATTTTTGTGTGCCTGTATTTTTGCCACATTGTCATCTTAATTAAAACTGTAACTGGATTGTAACCGCTGCTGAATAGATTCCAGGTCTGTCCTCTTTGGCTCAGATCCTAGGTGAAGCAGAATTCCTGCTCTTACTCTTTTATGTTTTCCCCAGGTGGGGATCCTGCTTGCTAGCGCGTCCCGGCGATGCCGTGCTGCAGGACGGGCCCTGCCAGAGGCCTGGGGCTGGGCTCTGGTGCTGCAGCCCTGCTTTTCAGGAGAGTGAGGTGACTGTCACGGTGTCCCTTTGGCAGCACAGGCCATCCCCACAGCACCAAAGGCTGCTTTTAGCTGTCGGAGCCACGAAATGGGGCTTTGTAGAGCAGTTCATAGAAATTTGAAGTTGTTTTAACAATAGGGCTCCAGCCTTGCTGACAGGAAAAGTAATTTATTTTGCAGTCTCTTTACATAGAATAACACAATCACATGTAGTAGATGCTGTCCTTCTGCACTTTGCTATACAGTGTTAATGACTGGCACTTAAATACTTTACAAATTGAATTGCACTTGTATGAGAAACTGGATTGATAAAATAAATTACTATATCTTATAGGTTAAGGTTTTGGTTCAGCAATTGTAGCTGTTACAAATTACCTAAACCCCTTTTTATATTGCATTTCACATGGTTATATTTTACAACCACTCTAATAAAAAATTCTATACAAAAATTGTTTGATATTAATAGTAATCATTAACAACTTGATAGATTCTTGTTAAGTATATTTGCAATACATTTAATCTTATTAAACTCAGCTCTGAGTTGTTTCTTCTGAATATTATAGGTCTTTATGAAGCTAGCAGTATAAAGAAGAGATTTCAACCATTTTCGGCCAAGAATTAGGTTTAGCTTAATGGATCAATTCTTTTCTTATTAAACTGAGTCTGACCAATGCCAAGTAATACATTCAGCATTGATCTTTGTCTCACCCTGCTGTAGCTTGTGCTCTCTTTATGTACATGAAAAATAAGGTGCCAAGAATGAAAACAATGCCTGTATAATACAAATATAGAATTTTTCAGACTTCCATTCTGCTTATCCTTTCAGTTTGTTATTAATGTCTTGTTCAATGCTTTTCTAAATGTCTTTTTAAAAGAACTTTTCTTTCTATAAAGAATATTTCTCCTTCTCTTTAATTAATAAAAAGGAAGATGAATAATGATTTAAAAAGTTCTATTTACAACTGACACAGGTAAAAGCCTTTATAAGGATCTCTCATCCTGTTTTAGAAGGCCTACCTGTATCTGTTCAATTTTTTTATGCATAAGATTTACACAATGAAGTTTAATTTCTAAATGAAGGGAACCTTGTTAACAACTAATCTGCAGTGGCCTCTTGGTCTGTCTTTATAAAAATCCCTTGATTTAATTTGAAATCTGAAAATTACATGAAACTGGAGACGTGATAGTTCCAATAATGACGGAAATTGAGATGATCTCAGTGTTTCTGCTGAAATTCATTTTTGTGCACTTTAAAGTTCAGAGATAAATACTTTGTGAAGACTGAAATTTCAGATAGGAATTCCATGAGAATTTTGCCCTTTTTAAATTAGTCCCCATATTTGTCACTTGCTCTACTGAGTGTCCGTTCCAGTGTCCGTTTATACTTATAAACATACCTCGGGTTTTGTTTACACCGTGAACCTTTTCCAGTATTCTAAATGTGCCCAGAGGCCAGATTTTCAGTGAAAATATAGCCTTACTATGTAAGTAATATAGAGTAAAAATTAGCCATCTTATTTTTCTCTAACCAGGACTGCTGCTGTGGCTTTGTAAATGCAAATAATGGTGAAATAAAATGATAGAACTGTGCTCTCAGAATGCCAGAGCAGAATTTGCAGGGTTCTTGTTGTCTATTTTAAATGCTTTGCACATTTCATATTTTTAAAATGTGATATATTTTTAAATAATCTAGATATTCAAAAGTGTTTGTTGCGCACGTCTTGTATAAAATACTGATTATAGAAAGAAAGCCATTATAGGGAGGTGAAGGTGGTTTCTTCATTTGTATTTGTAATCACATTTGTGCTTTGAAGGGATGATTCTGAATATGGTTTTGTACGTATTGGTGCAGCTGATCAGTACACAGTGTACACAGTACTCTGTATTCATGGTTGGTTCTTTAGATCACAGAATATTTTATCTGGTCTGGAATCTAGAACCTTCTGATAAAATTACAGTCTTCTACAGTCTTCCACTTCTGGAATTAAATATGTGCTGCTTTGTGAGCTCCTAGAAAGCAAAATATCTGCGACTCTTACATAAATCCCGAATTCCATCCTGTAGAGGGCAATGGTACACATAAATGTAATGTAGTGTGGTGCAGAAACGCGAGCAGCTGAGACCTGTAAATCCTTCCAAAGTCGATAATATGATCAGTCCTAAACAGGAACTTGTGTGCTTGCTCTTACACACTTGCCTGTGGGGTCATCTAAAACCTGCTGGATGGGTTTTTTCTTTTTTTTTTTTTTTTTTTTGTTTTTTTTTTTTTTTTTTTTTTTTTTTTTTTTTTTTTTTTTTTTTTTTTATATCTAAGTATTTCTGGAGTTAATAAATGACAGAAAATGTTTAAATATTAAGAAGCTATGACTGATACACTGAAAGCAGATTAGAGAATAAGAGTGCCCAAATTCTAGTGAAATTCAATGGATTTGTATTAAAAATCCCAGTGTTTAAATGTTTGAAATATTTGAGAGAATATCAGGCATGTCAGTAGTAGGGACTTAAGTGGCACTGAACACAGTGGTGTGTTTGAAATTAATGATAGTTTCGTGGCGTAGAACAGCAATAAAACCCTCTGAATATTTATTTACGGCAGGTTACAGTGAGAGTTTCAGTTTTATTTTATTCTTTTGTATCCAAGCTTTACAGTGGCTCTGTGTGAATGAGCTCCTGTGTCTTTTTCTCACTGCACATCTCTGGGTGTAGGTCTGGTACAGACACAGCATTATTATCCAAGGCAGCTGATCTCTAGATCAATACTGGTAAAGTATCCATAAAGGTTTTCTTGATTTGCTTGAGGAGTCTTGCAGGGATGGACCTCAAGGTCCTTGAATGGGGTCATCTTTTTTCTCTCTGAGTAGTGAGCGTTTCTTTCTCTTCCTAGGAGCGTAAAGTGAGACAGTGTGAAATTCAGAATAATATCTGGGTGCCACTCACATTTGTATATTCCCATTCCACTGGAGTTGCTCGGGCTCAGCTGACACAGGGATGTGAGTGAGAGTGAGTTAGCTGGGGGTTTATCCCAGCTCTAACACAATCTGTTCCTCTCAGCTACACTCTTTCATGGATCAAAACGACAGCTTTGCCTTTCATTGCAGGTAAACAGCTGCTTCATTTCTGCAGTGGAACTCACTTCTTCAGCTGTTTGGAATGAGCTGCTGGTGGTATAGTTGGGTTACCAGAGGACAGCTCTTCTAGGGTTTGGGGGACATGTATTTTGCTAAGACTTTTCAGATGTCTGCAAATGTTGCTTCATTTTGGAAAGACTGCACACTCTGGGATCTCCCAATGACTTTGCATTTTTCATTTATTTCAGCTCTTCTTTGCAACTTTCTTCATTCCAGTTTAAAATGAGTCCCTACCCAGTGCTGTTCCCAGCAATATTTATTTTGTTTCTCTCTGATACAGACCTTGTCACAAGGATTCATGTCAGTGTACTCCAAAGGCAGGCTGGCTGTACCGCCCCTCATTTTGGTGTCATATTTGTAGCCTATTTGCATATTGTAGCATATTTGCAAAAGATTTTAAGAGATGGAGCAATAGGAGAAAGAGGAAAATTGCATTACATTCGCTGAAATTAAGTTTCAAAGCTTAAGTTCAGGAATCCTTAGATTAATAAAACCCAGGAGGGGAAGGGCCAAGAATAAGTCAGTAGTGAGGAGACCTCAGCTCTGAACCTGGCACCTCTCTGTGATTTTTGTGTTTGTGCTGTCTCCAGGATGGAAACTTCAGAGGTCTCCTGGAAGCCAAGAGCAAACTGCAGCAACTGTGTTTTGCCGTCCCCTCTGCTCACTCTGGAGTGTGCACATATGTGGCTCAGAAGTAGGAACAGATGATAAACTATTGTTTTGAATAAATAAATCTTGAGGGTGTCTCTATTGCTGTTCTCTTTAACCTCATTTGTTTACCTTAGAACATTTTCTTAAAGTTTTCTGTACATGTCTGTCTGTAGAGCAGCATTGTTTTGTTCTGTACCAGGGAAACTTGCAGGCATCGCAGTAGGAATTGGATGCAAAAATCTGGGACTGGATGGGATTTCAATGGCTTTGCTTCTAAAACAGAGTTGCTGTTTGCCTTCAAACAAATGTCTGAAGTGATATTGTGGTACAAAATCTACAAAGCTGTTGAAAGGAGATGCATTTCAAGTATGCAGCTCTAGTGCCTCGAGAACAGGTAAAATCTAACAGATGCGTTTTCCTATGCATTGTTAAAAATCTTCTGTTTTCTGCGGTGCAGAACTTCAATATTTTCCATTTTGCCGTATGTAAGGAATACGCTTTTAAATACTATTTAGTCTGTCAAGCTCTTAGTACATATGGCTTAAAACTGAAGATCCTATTTAGATACAGATTTTTTTATGCAAATGAATGAACTGCTAGAAATCAATAATGTATTTGTGTGTAAACAGAATGCATGCCTTGCCTAGACTTTTAACCTGATAGATGGCAGACCCATAATAACCTTTTTTTTTTACTAAATACTTCATTTCTTTACCAAGCCTTTCACTTGCTGTGATAGCAACATATTTCTTAAATTTTTCCTGCTTGTATACAGCCTCCAGGACAACATACAGTATTCAATCAACAAATGTCTAAGCCACGTGCCAGTATTGTTGGGCTGTTGGCTACAGAGGAATTTTAGTCATCACAATAAAAGGAGCAGTTTTGCCTTATTAGTGTGCTGTTAATCCTACCAGAAGTGGGAATGTCCTACTCAAGCTGCAATCCAAGGGAGTTCCATCTCAGAGAAGAATTTAGGCTGGCCAAAATTTAAAATGCCAACAGACTTTAAGGTGGGATTTTTAAATAGAAATGCTTCAATTAAATTGCCTCATTACACATTTCAAAAGAAAATTTACCGTAACTTTTTTTCAGACTTTATTCCTAATTTTGAGAATTCTTCCCCCATTTTAATGTTTTGCTATTGCTGTTTTCTGGGTTTTGTTTTCCTAGTGGCTCTCATCACTGTGTAGCTTCAGAAAAATACCCGTTTTCCAAAAATAGGCAGAGAGGGGGGAAAAAAAAAAAAAGGCTGTTCGCATAGTTCTGCTTATAGGCAGAAAACCTTTGGTTTGGGTCAGGGTTATTCCCATGTGTTCAGCCAGCAGCTTGCTCCATCTCCACTGTGTGCCGAGAAGCAGGGAAGGGCGTGTGTTCGGTCAGCTCTTCCAAGGAGATGCCTGCCTGCTCTCCAGCCTGGAAGCGAAGGGAAGGAGGCTCCAGGGGATTTTATGGGCAGGGGCCTATGCACACATTCCTGGGCAGGCCCTCTGTTCCAGACTGCTTCTTTACAAAATTATGTGAGCTTCAAAAATGAGCTGAAAATAAAGGTATGCTTCAGATGATCATATCCAGCGTCATCTGATCTTGTAAGATTTAGATAAATGCACGGTTGCTAAATGTTAAAGGACAATTAGCCATAGATTTTAATCAAAATTAGTCAATAGTTGAAGTAGTGAGAGTAATGAACACTGCAGCTTGTTGTGTAGTTCTTCTCTTTGACTGTGTTTTACTGGCTTGGGGGCCATACCTTGACCTGTCTAAAACAAAATGAATTTTTAATATACCGTGGGTCTGCTGGAACCAGCATCTCTTCCAACTCCATTACTGAAGTACATGAGGAAAAAAGGAACCAAGAAGATGGATAGTCGGTACCTCAAATTGCTAGTGCAACTGATGTTTATCAATTTGGAGGTGCTTATGTGAGTGCCTTTTGGGGTGCCTTTATCTCCACATATACCCTGGAATTCTGCAGAAGGTCATGTCTGAAATCAGCGTGGGATCAAGGATATGCATGTGAGAAGATCAGTGTGGTAGGAAACAGGTGGAAACAGTTCCTGGAGATGAAAGGAGGCACAATGCAAAATGAGTAATTGCAGGGCTGTAGACAGGTGTCAAGGCAGCTGTGAAAATGAACCTGGAAGTGGGGGGGTTGTGTTGTGTAAATGTACAGACTGACCCCCAGTGCAGCCTTACCTACTTTCTCCTCATATGTTAAGATAAGTTTAAACAATTTTTCTTACCAAGCTGGCAGACCAGAGGCCCATTTCCCTTATTGCCTGGCTGAGAGGCCTCCAGCCCTTGCTGGAGAAACCAGCACTCAGATTGAAAGGGTTCCCTCCTTTGGTCCATTCAGCCCTCACTTCTCTCCTGAGAAAGCCATTAAAAGTGTTGTCAGGTGTGCTGCTGCTGATAAATAATAATGGCAAACATCCATTAGGAGTCAGACCTGGAAGTACCAAATTCAGTTTGTATAGACTAACAAATGGCCGTTAGGCAGTAATGACCTATGTTTGATCCCACAAAACCCCTTCCATTTCCAAATGCTGAGGGTAATAAATAAGACTGTGGAATGCTTCTGCAAGTCAATGAGCTTGGGCTTCTTCACAGCAGTTAGAAAGAAAATGTGTGGCCTTCCCAAAATCCCACTCTATCTGCAGCAGGCTGCTCTTTCAAGTGTCTCTTCCAATACCCACTGCATGAAGCAGTAGGGATCAGGTGCCTGGACCTACTGGAGCAGCCAAGGCCGTCTCTTATCCTGGGCCACTTGCTGCTTGGACACATTTAAGCAATTCCATAATGGTATAATTCACCGTTTTTAATGCATAGTAAGTTTGTGAGTGGCTTTTTAATTTTGGTTTGGATCAAAGATTGTTTTGGCAATGGAAGGGTTGCTGTTGGAGGATAGTTATGCGGACCTGAGGAATGGGAAATGTTTGTTATTAGATTGTCCTGTTTGTGTTTAGGATTTCCTTACCACCAGTTTCACTTCTACTGAAACCTCTCAGGAGCAGGAACATGCTGAGGGGTAGCTGAGTCCTGACATGGGGCTTTTCTAGGCTGAGCCTCTGTTCTGAGCTCTCTGGGTGACACTGAAATCTTTCCATGGCTTAGATCTGCACTTAAGGCAGGATGTGCAGCACAAACCCTTGGAAAAGAGACACTATTCAGTACCAAATTAAGCTGGTTTAAAATCATACCTTTAGGAGAACAAATGAGCCTTTGTATCAAGAGGAACTTTGGAACACTCAGAAAACTGAACTACTAAAAACCTGGGTCTGGAGCTGGTCCCTGTATTGCCTTTCCACACACAAGGAGTGTTGGACTTCCAAATGGATCATTTTGAATATTTTTCTAGGTATCTTCTGAGCTTTTTAAATCACCAGTTGTTACAGAGGAGATTTTTAATAAGCAACATAATAAAATGTGCTCTAATAAAGCACATTTTAATCTTTTTCCTATTCACCCTTTTTAAAAAACTGAAAGATGAATGAACAGTTTGTTAATCCAAAAAAAAACTGCTGATAACATGAACATTTAAATAACTATATAACTGCAAATACATATTAAAATAAGTTCAACTATTTAAAAACAATTACGAATCACTTACAGTAGTCATCTAATGTATACTTAAAGGCAAATACAGATTGTATATTTTTTAAATGGATGGAAAAACTATTCCAGCCACTTGGTGCCTGAGAAGCAAATGACTGATTGCTTTTCTGGTATTAAACTGGGGGACTGCAAACATTAAAAAAATCACTAGACCTTGAATTATATCAAAATATAATTGGAATAAAATAATTCAGAAGATAATTCAGTCTTGCTACTAATGCCGTTTACACAGATAGCAATGCTAATATTTTTTCCTTTGTTGTAGACTTAGTCAGTTTAACTCTATGGGTGCCAACCTGACCCTCTGCACCAGGGACAGTTTCTGTTTAAAGGTCAGCTTTTGAGCTTAACTTTTTTTCTGGAAAACATGCTGTATTTTTGTAAGTCTCTTTGTGACGTTCAGAGGAGTAATGCAGGTCCTGCAACAGTCAAAAGAGATTTCCTAAGATTCTTAGGAATTTCAAGGTCTAAATAAGCACACAGTAAGAATTTTCAAAGCACCTGAGAAATTGGAGTTGCTCAAATACATATGAAAATCTGGTCTTTATTCATTGTACTAATTTTGCGTAATACCTTTAAAGCCATGGAAGTGTTTTATTGAGGAATTCTGAAGGAAATAAGAGGAACAGTTGCCCTGCCAGATGATGTACTGCTGTACGGTTCACCTTTTGGGCACTGTTGGTTCCTATATTCTGCCTTCTATATCTGTAACAACTTTGCCGTGACCAAACCTGTTTAATGTCTGGCCTGATAAAAGAAAAAAACACAGCCTGAGTTTCAGAATGTGCAGAGCTGTCCTTTGAAAATCTCATCCCTTTAAGGAGCTCCAAATTCGGCACACAAAACTGAGCTTCCCCAAATGGCCAGTTGCTTTTGAGAATTGTGGCTAGCACTTAAAGAATTCTCTGTCAGCAGATTTCCATGCCTGAAGTATAAGCAGATGAATGGAAGTTGTTGTAAGAGTGAAATATTTACTCACTCTGGTCCTCATCTGGGTGACCCAGAGATCAATGAAAACGATATTGATGTCGTAGGAGGCCAGGGTTCAAGCCCAACTCCGTGCCAGCGTGCAGATGGATCCATACCCTGCAAATGCTGTGCTCTTCCTCACAGATAAAATCACAGTGTTGCTTGGGAAGGGAAGCACTGAACACAGCAAGGTTTGTTCTTTTGTCACTGGCTGTACATGGGGAGAGGCACAATATTATTCCAGTAAAACTCCAAGTATGATGAACTAGAAGAAACACTGTGCTTTCAGGTTTTTTCACTCTGTGGAAAATTGCAAGGAGAGTCCAAAGGTGGAAAGATGATATACAACACTTTTCCCATTAGGTGCCGGCTGAAAAATGGAAAAGTTTGAGTCTGTCCTGTTCAGCAGACTTTGTGTGAGGGAGAAGGGCTGCTCTAGCTCCAAGAAAGCTCATTTTTCTGTATGGGGACATGTCCTGTGATAACCTGATAGACGCATGTGTGCTGCAGTATTTAGGAGCTCCTGTTAAGTTTGGAGTTGAAATGCCTCTCTTTTGCCCCTTTTCACTCCAAGTGTGAAAAATAATAGGGTTATGCTGACTCTGCTCTATCAGTGAGAGGTGGCACAGCCATGAGCTGGAAACGGACAGAAAGGAAAGGCAGTTCCAAAATTCAAGGCCCTGCACTGCCTGAAAACTTGCCCCTAAGTTTCAACAGAACACAGCTCATTTGAAATGAGGATTAAAAAGCAGCATGCCACCAAGTTCAAATAGAACATGTTTTATTTCAAAATTAGGATTAAGTAGTAGTTTTTTTAACTGTGACAACCCAGCTGACATTTGGAGGGAGCATTTCTTGCCTTGTTTAGACATCATGTTCTACCCTTGGTAGATCAGTGGATACAGAGCATGCTTAAGTTGGCTAATTAATTTCAAAAGCAGTGTAGAATTGACTAGCAGGTAATTTAATCTAAAAAATAATTAAAACTATTGAAATTATTACATTGTTGTTTAATTAATATTAGTTAATATTGTAATTTTCAGCCTAAATTATGCTGATTAAAGATTTCTCATAAATACCAATAAAATTAATTACAAATTAATTAAATTTGCTGAAAGATTCTCATAATGGACTTCCAGCTATTCTTGATTTTGCAATAAATAAACAGAAGCATTATTAAGTGGTATATCTTCCTGAGGGAGATATTTAAACATGATATGCAGACATTGCAAATGGAAGGATTTCCCATGAAAATAGACAGGCTTAATAGCAAAGGCTGTTTTTTCCCTTCCAGTGAAAGGAATAAAATAAGAGAGCTCAAAAGCAACATTTTTATTTTACTGCTTGGCAAGACAAAGTGCTTTCCATTCTGTTCCATCTGAGATTCCAGGAAGATTTGTTGACACGTGGCAGTTGTGCCTTCTCCCAGCTCCAGTGTCTTGCATGGTAAGGATTTTTGTTGTCAAGGAAGGCTCTTTTCTACGGTGCAGCAAAAGAAAGGCTGCATTTTGATCTGGACTGGGAGATGGGCAGTGGTCATGGGGGTAATTCTTTGTGTTCAGGAGAGTGTGTGTATAAACTCCTGGCAAAGCAGGAGAAGCCTCACATTCTTCATCCAGTGGGAATCTTGATTTTAGTCCCTGCTCCCATTTCACACGGCGTGAAAGCTACCAACTATCACAATGTTTGGTGGGGTGAACACCTGCAAATAATTTCAATTACATCAAAATCTCCTCTTGCCAAAAGAGCCCAGCAGTTTGTTTTATGAAATAGAAATGTTTTGTTTGTTGTTCTCCAATCTCTTCCACATTGGGTTTCCTCCTTTTTGTGGTGCTGTGCCGCAAACCAGGTGATAACAGGGGTGGTAAGACCTGTAACTGAGCAGCAGCTTTTCCCCCTTCTGAATTTGGCTCTGGAATTGTAAACTACACTTCCCATGATCCATCTACCCTCGTACAGCAATTAAACTCCTTTAAGGGGGAGGATTAGGCAAGGAAATAAGGGAGAGTGATTTAGTTGTTGAGTCGTGGGGATTTCAAAGGACAGACTTGAGCTGCAGCTCCCAGGAGCTCCTCTGGACATGCATATACATAATATAAGGTTATATTGTTAACAAAAAATCTTTTGGCACAGTTCAGCAAATCAGAATCTTTTAGCTCTTGCAAAGTTGACCTAAAATGGTAATTTCAATGTTGAAAATCCTCAAATCCTCTGAATAAAGTCAGTTTTGTAGTATGGATATGGATATTTGCTGCCTTTTTTGTTTGGTTGGTTTATTTTTTTTTTTTTTCTTTTCTTTTTTTGGTTTATTTTTTTGGTACATTGGAAATTGGAAATTCCTCTTGTTGGATTCCAGAGTTGCTTGGCATGCAGAATTTCCACTGAAATTAGTAATGTGGTGGTCACAGCTTATGTTTCATTAAAAGATTTTCCTTAACTGGACCCCATCTTATGGTTTCAGTGTTTTCTGGAACATACTTAACTAATGAAACTTAAATGAAAGTGGTGTTCATTTAATTTTGATTATATTCTCTATTTTGTCTAAAATACATTTTTAATTGCACTATTTCTGGGGAGCTAATGAGGGGAAAAACTTGTTTCTGAGAAATTGAATCGCAGCTGTAGTCGCAGATAAGGCTGACATTCCCTTCTTAGAAAGAAGCAATCAATGCTGAATGTATCAGGTGAGTTCATTTCTCTTGCTCTGCTTTAATAGCTTATAAAGAAGATTGATTAAGTTCTTGTCTGATAGATCAATAAAGGAATGAAAGTTAGCTTTCCCTCCTTCAAGCATGGGTTTGGCATCTGCTGGGGAATGTAGGTACTGAAGAGGAGTGATGCTAACTTGGGAAAAAATCCCCAAAACTGGGATTCCACCAATCTCATTCCTATCCTATTGCTTACAGAGCCCAGGAAATAGTAGCCATGGCATTCAAAGGGAGTGACCATCTTGCTGGATTCCTTTTGCCACACCACTCAACTGTGTTTTCACATCCTTACTTTGCTTTGGTGCAAAGTAAGATTTCATAGAGTGAGCAAGTAGCCAGTAGTTTTTGGGTTTATAGCCTTGATAATGCAAGCTTAAAGGACCTGACCTCTTAATTCTCCTAACTTCCATCCAGGCAGGGTAACCAATGATTTTCTGGTCTTTGGAAACTTCAAAAATCACCTTAGCTTTCAAAATGGCAATTTGAGAGAGTGTCAGTGCAGGGCTTTTGATGCTTCAAGGTGTTAAGGCTGGAAATGGCAGGAAAATATCCTTAAATCTCAATTTCCAGGCAAATCAATGTGTTTGCTCTTGACTTTTTTTTTTCAGTGTAGCATTTCACCCCTCTTGCAGTGCTTTTCAGTCTTCCAAAAGCAACAAAGTTTTGAGGAATATAAAACAATTGAGGATGAAGGGAAACAGGAACTATGAAGTGTAGCATTTGTGGCAGCAGCAATGTCAGGGCTATGAGAAACAACAGAAGTAACATAACATCAGTATTTTATTTACACATATAAACACTTCAGTATCTTCTGTGGTGGCCCATATTTTTTATTTACTTCTGTTGTTGACTTATATGGTTGTGCCACACACCTGAGCAGAGTCTGCAGGTCTGGAGCTGCCTTTGCAGAAGAGACATCCCTCTTTAGCAGAACGAAAAAGTGAGAGACAAGTTCAGCGTTTACCTCATTTGAATAGCGCGGAAGCCCAGATATTGCTTGTATCTGAGGAAAGATAGTCAACACATGTACTGTGGAGACATCCAGGATGCTAATTAGCTGCAGACAGAGCTGCACAGTTCTCATCTCTTTATATATATACACACAGCCATGTTGTTGTTTTTTTTTTTTCTTTCAAGCACAGTTATTTAAAGAACTCCATACATGGTACAAAATCCAGAGATGAAACCTGGCAAAAGCAGTGTCTTGCTTGTAAATTACTGATGCTTTGTTACTGTTACTACAGTATATATTAAACTTTAATCTTATTGATTTGTTATTGATTTTTGTTAATAGTGAAGTTTCTTGATACAGTGTGACAGGCTGCTTGTATCAGCAATTTCAATTAGATCTCTAAATAAATGATTGTATAGACTGTCAACTTCTGTCTTTCCAAATTAACTTTCACATCTGATGTCCTGAGTGTTCATCTGCACCAAGTAGCTTTGGCCAGGCTTTTCCCAGCCCATCAGTGACATGCAAACATGGAAAGGAGATGTGATAAAGGAGAATTCTTTTCTCTATGATTCTCTGGATTTTCTGTATTTTTTTTCTAATTTTAAAGAGGGGATTCTGTTTTGTGATAATCTGCCATTCTCTTTATGCTTATTCAAAGAATTGAAAGGAGGTAATCCAAGGCAGACAATTTTTTGTAGTGTTTCAAAAGAAATGGTGTCTGATAGAGCAGTTGGTCTTTGCAGATACCCTGCATTACTAGGGAGAGATGCAACTCTCTTAAAGATCATTAAGAGAGCAAGAATAAAGGTGGTCATATCCCATCTGCAGGTCTTCAGTCATGGATTTGAATTTGTATGTGACTGGGGTCTTAATATAATAATAAAATCAATTGGTGACATTCATTCTTTGGTAATCATGAGACAAAACCACTGTGCATTACACAGTTCCAAAATGGAATCCACTGACGCATGCTACGGAACTTTCATTATCACAGTTTGCTGTTGTTAGAAGCTGTTATGTTTCCTTTCTTTTCCAGAGAAAATTAGGCTTTATATTTCAACCAAGTATTTGAACACAGTAAGAATAACATCTGTTGCACAGAAATGCAATTTTCAAAGTTATTTGCATTTTCACCAATCAAGCTTGGTTTCAGGGAAAAAATCACACTTAATTGTATGACTAAGTGCATTGGATGCCTACGGGGTTGCATAAAAGCATGAAGGAAAATTCTCTGTAGGGTGGCATATGGAGTGAGCTTCCTGAGGTTTGGAGCTGTGGTTTGAAGTGAGTGAGGTGTGACAGAGATACACTGGGCCTGGCTGAGTCTTCTCTGGATCAGGAGTCCTCGCTGGAGAGCCATGGCTTGTCAGGCCACTAAGGACAGACACTCTTAGATTCCTCTTAGTGGTGAACCAAAGCTGGAAAGTTTGTGTTCTGAACTGGATGGGACTGTGTTGGGAATGCGAGATGGAGTCCCCCCTGCTCCTGCCAGCAGCTGTATTTTCAATGAGGAGTGAAGACCTGCCTTCCTTCTCCTTCTTTGGCATGAAGTCATCCAAGTGTGGGAGGAATTGTCTAGTTAAGGTTGGCTAAAGGTGAATCACTGGATTGTGCTCATAAACTCCCAGTGTGGGTGCTCAAAACTGTGCAGTGCTTTGGAGGTGCAGGCGCTGAGTCAATGTATCCAGGTAATCTCAGGAAATCACATTTCCAGTGCTGGAGTTTTTTAGGGAGGGTTGGTCAGTTGTTTTTCTCTATACTGCTTTTACTCACAAAGTAATTTGTCTGCATTTATTTCCATGATTGCTTGTCTGAGCCTTTAGTTTTTCTGAGGAACCAGGATCTCCTTGGGCTCCTCACCAGGGAGGGTGCCCAGGGCGTCCAAGAATTCTTGTCCTGTGTGCTATCCATATAGGAAATGTGAGATGTCACATCTTGGTGTTCTTTATGATGAAGTGACATCTTCAAGAAGCATTTCGTAGTTCCCCTTGCAAAGGCCAACTGGTTCTGTGAACTGGTTTGATTTTTGTTTTACCCATTTTTCATCAAGACTGTGGCTGTGTCCTGGTGCAGAACTAACCTGGGGTCTGAAACTATTTCCTACAGATTAGAAGAGTCACATGTGCTTGATACCTTTTTGCATTAGAAAACAAATGCACCTGCTAAAATAATTAGAACAGTCCTAAACAGAACCTGGCTGTTGAAATTCAGTCTAAATGTTTTCAGTCAGTACAGTGGTTGTGGTGTGACTTGAGAATGTTCTTTTCCATGTGGCAGGTGATAAGGAATTTTCCAATATAACATCTTGAAGACAATGAGGGATCATCACTACGTAATGTGACTTAACTTCAGAATAATTTCAAATTCTGTGAAGAATATCAAAGCATTTCTAATTTATCACTCCTTATTTTACTGTAATTAAAAATTGAAAAATTTCACTAGATTTTTTTTTTATTTTCAACTGTTCGTTTTCTTGAAAAATTATTGTCTCTCTAATATTATGTAAATATTACTTTGAATTAAATTAAGTATAAACATTTCAGGTTTTTTCTTTTTTTTTTTCAATCATTAGATCTCTTGATTGACAAGAGTTTATTTCTGACAAAATCTAAATGGGGCTGACAGCCCCATTGGGAGGATCATCTCATTCCAACCCTGTGTCATGAGCAGGGACACCTTCCACTAGACCAGATTGCTCCAAGCCCTGTCCAGCCTGGCCTTGAACACTTCCAGGGATGGAGCCTGTTATTGGCCTGGCAAATATTTGCATGGACATCTTGCAGTTCATTCTAAGAGGAGACTCTGACATGCTGAGAGTTCACTTGACTCTGTAGCCTGTGGCTTTCTTGCACAGCTAATTGAATTGAGTAATCAGCCAGATCTTGTATTAGATGGAAAAGGTCACTTGGGTGATGACATCTGGGGAATGTGGCAGGATTTCAGCCTGTAGTAGTTTTCCCAAAGCTGCTTGTACCCTGGCACATCCTCAGGGACCCGTTCCCTGATACCTGAACCCTGTGGGAATTCCAGGCATGGTTATGTCTGCAGAACTGTTCCCACTGGGCATCTTCTGTGTTGTTTCAGGACCCCCTCTTCTCTGGAGGGGCCTGCAGGCTTGATGCTGAGTCAATTTAACACTGCCCTGTCTAAAAACATGGTTATTATTCACTGGAGTTAAACTTTGGGGTCAATTATTTGTGGTGAACCCAGATTGCTTTGTGGGAGGTCACCCAGCGATGAGCAGCTCTCCTCTGGTGTCCGGCAAAGAGCACTAAAATGATAATAACAATGTTCAGGTAAAGCTTTGCAAGTCAGATCCTCTGTACCAAACACTGCTGTGTCTTATTACTGAGGGGAGAGGCCTGTAAGAACTGCTAATTGTGAATTAACAAAGCCTTACTAAACCTGAACCAGAAGGGACAGACTGGCTTGGAGAGACAAGCACCCTCAACTCCCAGCTAATTGCTTGCATCAGCTCTTTTGGGTCCCTTTTAAAATCATCCATGGGTTAGGCTAAGCTGTACAAAATCTGACTTTGGCCCCACTCTGGAGTTTTAGTGAAACGCCACCTCTGCCAGCTTGGAAACGCTACAAGGAAGTTCAGCAATGCACAGCATTAAGGGTGTTTGTACCCTGCATGAGGCTCCCTGAAATGGATGCACATGTTTAACTTCCTGCACTGTGAGTAATCCCATTGACTTCCACAAGTGCTCATTCCTGTAAGATTCAGTTTATATGCAAGTCTTGCCACTCCTGGCGCATCAGACGCCTGCTTTTAACAGCTCCTTTGAAAGCTAATAGAGCTGGACTTTGAACTTCACAGTTATAATTCCCTGCATTTAGCTTGGGCAACCCCACGGATGCTAAAAGTGATGATGCCCAGAGACTTACTGGAGTGAAGACAAAATGCTGAGAACAAGGCAAAAAACCTGTCTTTTTTCCTGGAAAAAACTGGCTTTCTTCTTTCCAGTAACTTCTACAAGAGAAAATCGGTCTCAAATCATCTCAGACTTGGGCCCAATTCGGCCACCTATTACTAAACTCCTTTTGGCTTTAATCAGAACAAGATTGGGCTAACTGCATAATTTCCACGCTGCTTTACTGATAAATGACTCCCTTATTTTAAAAATTGAGTCTTCACTTTAAGGTGCGGTATGTATTCCTTTTTCTATCCTAAATTAAGTCTGATTCTGCACTCTTTCCGTAAGCAAAATGCCTTAGGAGACTCTGAGATGTGCTTGTGTGAGCACAGCGGCAGGGCCTGAGCTGCAATACACAGGATGCTTCAGATAAAGTGATAAAACTGGTGCAGAGTCCAGCAATATCTTTGTAAATATTGAAATGAAGTACTTGCTAGTCCAGAGCTGTACCCGCCATGTGGGATATCTCACAACTCTTCCTGAACCTGTGTCTGAGGCTACTTTATGCATTAAACACAACAAGGCAGTCAAAGGTGTGCATTACATTAAGATAACATTCTTTCAGGGTCACTGGAGGCATCTGGCTGTGCCTTGTATCTCCGCCTGCTTCCAAGACATTTATCTCACAGGAACATGTGTGTGTGTTTGTTCTGTTACCTAATCATAAAGTGGCATTTAAAAATGGGTCTCTCCTATTAGCTGATGAGGTCGGCTGGCTGGATGTGCAGCTGCCTGGGGCTGGCAAATACACGGCACCTTTGCAGATGGGGAATTCTGGGCTGCAGTGGGGGAGCAGGAAGCTGTTTGGTGGGCCTGGGATGCAGGATGTGCCACCAGGATCTGCAGGGCCTTTCTGTGGGCAGTGCTTTAAAACCAACACCTTGGTCACAGGGTTGTCAGATGGGCCTGTAACCTGCTGGGCATCGCTCTTGTTAGTTCAGGATATGTTCAACACCAGCAGCATCCAGATAGCTGCAGAAATGCTCTACTTACTCCCTCTTCTCCTGCTTACTGAAGTGCTATTCCCCTGATCAAAGCCTAGCTATTTGGGCTTACTCAGAATGCTAATTTTAGGAGAACCTCATGTCCTATTAAAGATTTGTTTTTCAGCTACAACCAACCTCAGTTAATGAATCCAGATTACAAGGGCCTGGAAGAAAAGTGCTGCCTCAGGTCCCTCAAATCCACTTCCCAACTCATTTTTAGGGTCACTGGAGTGGGACTGGTGAGCGCCACATTTCTGTCTTTTTAATCCACTGAAGATATTTAAAACACAGAAAGGCAAAGTATCAGGTCATGGTCCTGTAAAGAGTTACAGTGAGTGAAGTCAGTACAGAGAAGGGGCAAGAAATCTGAGGTGCCCTTTTTCCTCTACTGGGGTGGTCCCAGCTGTCCCTGGGTGGGGGACGCTGGCACAACAGTGTCGCTGATAGTGCTTGGCTGTTAATGGTTCTGAATATCTGGATAGCAGGGGAAGGAAAAAGAGGCAGATGAGAATGTGTATCTGGCAAGAGAGGAGGAAGATTTATTTGAGAGAACTGTCTGAACAGGACACTGAGATGTGCTCTGTGTGTACTGCTGCATCCGTAGAGCTGGGGAGGAGAACCTGACTGAGACATGGGGCAAAGATGATGGAAGTCTGAGGTTTTTCCTTTTAAAAATACAAGACTCAAAGTAGCTTTATAAATTCACAGTAATCTGTCACAGAAAGGGGTGATTTCACTTGAGAATTCTCTGTTTAGCAAAATGGGTTAGTTTTTTGGAAGGCTTTAAAATAGGCTACATTAGAGTTTAGAGCCTTTTAAGATCCTCTCATCCCTGGTTTTGAGATGCATACAGTTTTTATTCCTGAAGCTTTTACATTTTAGCAACACTAGCTTTTAATTCATTATACAGCAGTATGGAGCTGTTGAGAGAGACATAGCAGCTTGATTCATTTGAAATCCTAGGACAAATAGGCTTTAAAAAGCAAATGCATTCATTCTGACACTAATTATGTGTCTTTCCCACATGTCGTAGTATCTTGTGTCACAAATTGCTCTCATTTGCTACTCAGTGCAGAATGTCTGAGAGACGATGAGTGCAAAACAATGTGCTTAAAGCAGGTGTAGGACAGGTCTCAAACCTATGAAGAGTCTGGGGGCAGGACAAAAAAAAAAAAAAACAACTTCCCACCAAAGGGATAAATAAAATAAAGTAAAAAGAATCTTTCAATGGATATTAATTTTTGCTAGATTTTAGTTGCAATTTCACAGCATTTAAAATATGCTGCTGCATGCCCAGCAAACAGAAAAGGAAGATGCTGATGACCTGGTGAGCACCTTTTAGGAACATGTAGTTTTTTCCAGAGCAAGGGTAGAAGCTACACTGAGTGCAGACACACTTTTCCATGTATATGAATGCAGAGGATTTGATGTATTTAAGTGAATTAGAAAACCCTCGTGTTACTGAGCCAGCGCTTGTTGCTGGATAATGGACAAGACTGGTATTGCTCTTGTGTAACTAATCCTGTAATAGTGTCACAGGTTATTTGGTACCAACTGGTGTTTCTGTTCTCCTCAGAAAAGAGCACCCTTCCCAGCTGAGAGATTAGAAGTTGACAAAAACCAACATGATCAAAAAGAGATCATTAAAACCAAAGATGGTTTGTTTTTAATTTTAGATAAACTGCTTCTGTTTCTTGCGGGAGGCATCCTCATCATGTCCAAGAGTTTGAAGCAGCGAATGTCTTTCCACCAGTGCTGCAGGATTCAAACCTGGCATGCCTTCCACGTAATGCAGTTTGACAGTTCATTTGAAATAAATGTGCCGATAACCCTTAAAAGTGGTAATAAAATACTCTTTGCTCTACTGTACAGATGATTAATACCACTGAAGTAATTAAATTCCATTAGGCTGGGGTTCACTTACCCAAGGAATTGGTGCCAGGATTTAGCAGATCTCTAGCGAGGACAAAAGACTAATGCCTTTTAAAGCAATGTTTCACAAGTAAAATCCCAGGAAAGTCTATATTAACTTAGGACATCTGCTTGTTGTGATTGTTTGAGCTATTGATGCATTGGATCATTAGCAGGGGACTGTGAACTACTGTTTTCCTGTTGACAGGGATCTCTCACCAGGAGCTGCGAGGTTTCTGCAAAGGGAGGAAAAGCAGAGCAGGGCAGCCAAGCTGGGGCTGGTGCCTGGGCTTTGACTTACAGAATTATTGCTAACTGTACACTCTCTGATGGTAGGAAACAGCATTTTGCCCCCAGCCATTTTTCCCAAGATCAGAGCCAAAGTAACTCTGTCTCCTGCTGTTTTGTAGCTGTAGATTCTTAAAGAGTGGCATTATTGTAGTCGATGAACAGTTTGCCCCCGTTCAGATGGCTGCAGTAATGACCCACAGGGGAGGCAGTGCTTAGGCGCTGCTGACAATGTGACCAGGTGCTGCAACATAAGCATTTCATTAAATATTGAAGCAATGGTTTTCAGTTACAGTGGCAAAAAGGAAATTTGGGCTATGTCCAAATATGTGGCTATTTTTTTTTTTTCTTTCAACCTCTTCTAATCACATTATTTTTTTGTGTGACCTTTCTCCTGCTAATTAGCTGCTGCCTTGAGAAGCATTGTGAGTAATATATCCAAGGTAATTCAACATTCCACTTCATACTGTGGTAATCATTCTTAATGTATCATGATTTATTTACTGCATAGTATTTTGTGAACTTAAAATATGCAAACCACAAAAAAACACCCCAATCTTTATTTTTACTGTACTTCAAATCTACCCCAAATATATGTAAATAACTTGGACTTGTGTTTGAAAGTGACAATAAAAACTATTTGCACTGCAACCTGTTTCACTTCAAGATGATGGAACCATGTAGGAAGTGAGTGCTGTCAGCAGGTGCAAGACAGGTCTAAAGGCTCAGTCCTGTCTGAGATATTCCTGGGTATAGTGCCTGGGTGTTGTAAAATTGGTTACTCCACACGACTCTGGTGGATAATATTAGATGATGTACAGTGCCTGCTGCTGCTGCTGCCCATAGATCCGAGTGTGGGATCAAACGCCACCTTTGGCTAAAACCCAAGAACCTATTAAATTCTAATTAAACATAGCCATCCTTTGAATGTGGCAGCATGTTCTGGAAACAGAAATTATCACAAATAAATTATCAAAATCATCAAGAAAGGGGTATACATTCCTAGGACCTGTACATTAAGCTGTGCTGTACTATATATATATATATATATATGCTATAGCATGTTTGCTAAACAAACTGGCAGTTTTCATTATGCTACCTCTGTTTTTATTATTTCTTGTTTATGAAATCATACATAACATTAAATTTCTTAGAAGCACAATAGTTTCATTTTTAAAATATTTCTATTCTTTGCCATGCACAAACACATTCAGTACAAATTGTTCTTATAAATATGATCCTGCCCGTCAGAGGTTTTTTTCATAGCTTAAAAATTGTTTACCAAGATGCAGGTGCAAAAACAGACAGAAAAACATTTTAGGGAAAAAAAAAAAAAGATATTGCTCTGCTAAGGCCTGTGTTTTACATATGCACTGATAGAGACTTGAATAAACAGGTGCTGTTCAAAGTTACAACTGGTTGTGTTCTAATACTTGATATGGTGAGATTTTTTTTTTCCTCTCTGAAAAAATGTTTAAATTATTTTTAAGGGTCACAGTCCATTTTTTTCTCCTTTCCTTTTAAAGGAGCTTTTTTCTTCTGTCTTTTAAAAATTTTTGCTTTTTTAAGGAAGGGAAATGACTGCTTAAAATAAAAAAGAGAAAGGAGAAAGACTTCAATGCAAATATGTATAGCAAGAAGGGAAATATCTTAAGATTTTTTTAGACCATTAGCTCTTTCTTCATTACACTTGTAAGCTGCTGCTATGGTGCTCAGTCTGGCTGGAATCACGGGGAGGAAAGGCAGCAACTGGTTAAAGCTGCAGAATTATGAAATGCACAAAGCAGCTTCTTCTCTATGTTGGAAGGAGCAGATAAACCCGGCAGTGTATGAAAATGTTTGCAGAATAACAATATTACACTGAAGAAATTGCTGTGATTACAAATCTTACCCTGTGCCCTTTGCAGAACTGGCCTAGTTCTGCACTTCCAGGAGCAAGATCCAGCTGGTGAACTGGCACCAGCCAAAGCTCCAGGTATTTCTGTAAGGATCCTGTTTTACAGCAGGGATGTGGGCATTTCCCAGAATGTGGCATTTGCTGAGGCTCTGGTAAAAGATTCAATGAGTCCACAGGTGATGTAGCCTGCCAGTGAAATATTTATTATGGGATGAAAAGTGTAGGGTTCAGTTCTTGCAGCAAACCTTCTATGAAGGCTTTATATGCTTAAGGTTGAACCTAATTTACCTCCTGTTCATAGAACAGCGCTCAAATAATTGTTAAATATTTATATTTATGTACTTACGTTTTCATATCGTGTGATTTAATATCATATTGCTGCAAATTTTGTATTTTTTTATTTTGATGACATCATTTTATTTTGAAAACATCATTTGTGCCCCCTGTCCCATATGTCAAAATCCATTCTGGGTTCAGCAGGATTAGGATTTTCCTTGACAATTATAACTTGACAACCACTAAACTGTGATTCATTGTGTCACAGTCCTGTAATTCTCTAGGAAACAGTTCCATGACTGAATGATTTGGGACTCTTATACAAACTTTTAGGGTGCCTGTGATTTATTCCAGCTCTTATCCTTGAAACAATTTATGGAATGCAAAGATTCAATATTCTCAATTACTGCTCAGTAGCCAGAGGACTTCTTTTCCATCACTCCACTGGGGAGGAAATGTTCTAATGCATATATGTATATATATAAATGTTTATATTCATATTTTTAACTGCCCAGGAAAGTGGCAGGAAATGGAAAAAAATAAAAGTTGGCTCATATGCAAACTAGGTGTTCTTACTAGTCACTACTAGGTCATTTTTTAGTCAAGATATTACCAGATCAACAAAGGGATTTATCGTGGTGTGTGAATATTACAGAAATGCTTTTGGCTGTTTCACTGAACCTGTGGCAAGTTCCTCATAGAAATAAATCATCTTATCTACCCTGCAGGTACAGGGCAGGGCTTCTGCTTTACTTCTTACCAATGGCTTTTACTCCTGAGCCTTGCTAACCTGAGCATTATTCTTAGATCAAGGGGAAGATTTGACTCGGTCTTTTCTATTAATCTGTAAAAAATTTACTAGCCATAAATGTGTCTGTCTTAATGGTGGGGCTTTGTTATCTCTTTGTTTTGTGGATCTTAAGTTTTTACAAGCCATTACCAAGGTATTTGCACAGTAATGGATCAATCACCACCCTGTCCACCTGCTCAGAATTATCTAGCCTTTTAATATATTATTAATGTCTTTGATTTGCAGAGGGGAAGATTGCAGAGGCTATTTGTAGCTGTCTGTATTGTATACTGAGGAAAAAAAAAGAAAAATAAATGGCTTTATGGAGAGACAGTCTCCATGAACAAATATTTTTCATATTGCTGGATTTAGGAAACATAAAAAAAATTAAATGGAGGACTTAAAGGATCAGAACAATTTGTTAAAAAAAAAATAAAGAAGAGAGGAGGGGCAGTGGAGACTAACAGAACTCTCAGTTGCTGAAGCCTCCTTTTGGTTTTCATGCCTCACCTTGCATTCATGTGCCTTTTTAGGCTGCTCTATGCCTCTCCTGTAATAAACTTTCCCCACTGATGAGTTATGGATGCAGAGAAACCAAGGGGCTGTTTTTTGTCTCAGGGTGCACGTTTGCCGCTTTGCCATTCTTTTACATTTTCATTCTTCATGCTGATGAGTCAGTCCAGATTTATATTACCATGTTATTATGGATAGTATAGACTGAGTCTCCTTGAAAGTAATGGCATGTGATTGCTTACCCCATTACTTTCAATGGGACTAAGTCTATGTCATCCTTAGGGACTCCATCCCGTTGAAAGTAATAGTCTGAGACTGCCCACATTGTTACTGGGCTTTAAATTGGATTGAATTTATACTGATCTGCAGAGACCTGCCACAAAAAGCCTCATTTTTAACACATAAAGTTGATAAAAGTTTTTTTTTGCCAGTGTTTGGAAAGTTTAATGAAGTATTTGAAATTGGGTTTGTAATGTTAAAAAGATGGGTGTCTGTTGTTCGTGGTCCTTAGTGTTTGAGCTGAACACGGTCAAAGGAGCCCCAACAGTGAAGTATTTACTGTCCTTTTTTAAGGAGGGATTTTCTTCTACTCTTCTTTTAATTACTACTCATGTATTTTTATTTTGTAACCCTCCAAAAGGCTCCTGTTGTGTTTTAGTGACTTCTGTATTATATTCAGCTGGACCTTTTCAGTGCCTTATTACTTTCTTACACGTATAAAATACTGCCCTAAAAATGTGTATAAATTACGGCACATTGTTTTGAAGAAAATTGCTCACTGCTACTTTGAATAATAAAAATATATTGTACTTTCTTTGGGTAGAAAGTCCTTTCCTGAATCAGCAGCCCTTTATCCTATTGGCATGGAACATATTTTTAGGAAAAAATTATCAGTTAATGTGAAAATATTACGGCCCTCCCTCTGATGGCAGCATGTCTGTTAAATTTATTTAGAACAAGAGCTTTATTTCTACCCTTACTAATGTTAGGTGCTAATGTTCCCTTGGAAAATAAAAGTGCATTTTTTTATACTTTTACCTAGCCATGAAATGCAAGCAGATAAAATGAAATCCATTCCAGAAAGATTAATGTTACAATGATAATGCACTGGATGAAATGGAGAGACTAAACCTCTGTTTTTTCTTAAAGCCTTGATCAGTTCTAGGGAGAGGAAATGGTGACTGATGAAATGAGGAAATTTGGCAGAGGAATCCAAAAAGCGTCGGTGTGTCCTTCCCCCTGCTGTGCCTGTGGTGTCACAAAAATGACACCAGTATTTCTCAGTGGTGGTGTGTCCACCTGCACTAAATGCAGGCTGTAGAATAAATGCACACCATGCCCCCGTTTAATCTATAATGCAACATACAATATCATATGAGAAATGCACTTTTCTTAGGTAATCACCATGACATAATTTATTTCAGAAGAGATCACAGCGCTACAGCTGTTACAAGTGATTTAGCAATTGAGTCAGCAGCAGCATTTTATACATACTCATATTTATTAAAACCCTTCAGAAGCATTAGAACACATTTCAACCCTATGGAATGAATGGAAAACATGTCTTTAAAGGGGCAGTGTAGACTTTGTTTTATGTTTATTGGAGGCTGCAGTATGGCCAAATGTCACAGGCAGTCACAACTCGCTGTAACTCAAGCAAATAAAACATGCATATAGCCCTCTCCCCACAGCATAATATACCTCCTTTCATCATCAGCATTATTGTAATATTCCCACATGTCACTGCAGGTAATGAGCTGAGCACCTATGCATGCACATGGCTAATATGCAGGTGTATATTTTTAATATGTGCTCATATGTTTGTATCCCTCTCTCTATCGAATGCTTACCCACTATCAAGACTCCTGTCATATTTTTGCCCCTGAATTACTTCAGGCACATCCAGATTTTTAAAACAAAGTGGAGGCTGGGTGTCTGGTGTGTGAAGAACTGTTTCCTGCTGTAGATTCTTTCTGTGGCAGGAGCATGATGGGCAGCTCGCTGGTTTAGGAGGAGGGTGCAGTAAAATGTACATTTTTCCAGGAGGATGGTTGCTGTAGTTTCCCTCTGGATGTGAGGGATGGAAGGATTAGGTAATCTTATTTACCAAATGAGATGATATAGCCAAGAACTGACCGTGTCCATTTCTTTAGACTCTATCAACTAGTTAAATAAAACATATTCTTTCTCCTTATGGACCTTCCTTCCGTTATATTTTTATGCACATTGCATTTTAAAGAAATATTTCATATGTGTCTGTGTAGTAAAGTCCAGATTCCACCCATCTGGTAAAGAATTCTGTGATTATTTATAAACATTGCCTCAGAGAGGAATCTAAAGGAGGGGTTTGAGGGAGGAGATTGTGGCCTTGCAGTCTGGGAGTTGCCAGAGCTCTCAGAGCTCCATCTCTGGTAGTGATGCATGGAAATGGGAGTAGATGGATGGGGGAGAGGCAGAGTTCCATCAAAAAAGGGGCAAAATGCCTTAATTACTAGTGATGATGGCAGAGAAGCTGCTGGAGGGATTTAGAGAAAGTCTTACTGAATTCATAATTATGGATAAGAATCAAGAAGTCAAATGCTTGAGATTTGTGATGGGAGTTTAAGTACACTTGGATTGGGTAAGGTTGTCCCAGAGGTGCTGGAAACCGTCAGAGTAACCTGAGCCCTGTGGAACTGAAGAAATGGCAAATGGGTTCAATGCCTTCAGGTTTGGGATGCTCTTAAAAAATTCCATTTCCCAGAAAGTCCTGACCCCTCCTCAAAAATCCAGTGCATTAATAGCATTTCCATTGTGCCTCTAAAGTTTGAAGGATGCAAAATCAGTAGCTGCTTTAAAAATGTTTAACCGAATACTTCATGTACTAAGACTGAGGACGATGGAAATTTGGGTTTCCATCCAGAGGGAAATGCTGCTGTTTATTTTACAGACTCACACTTCAGTGTATGCATGTGTCTATACTTATGCACAGATGTATCATTTTAGAGTCATCAAAAATTTATTTCCCACCCTAAATGCACTATAACTTTTCCTACTCTCGTAAACTCTTCTCTCGGGGACAAATGCTGCTTCCCACCAGCAGTCACACTCTCTCTTAAAGCAGTGGTTTCCCAAAATCCATGGGGCCTTGTGGGGCAGGATCTTGGCAAGACACACAGCTTCACATGTAGTCTGTTTTGAAATGATTGTCCCAAGGTGAAGAAAACTTGAAATAAGAAGCTGTGTCTGCAATCAGAATATTTCATGTGTGAGCCCATTGCCTGTCAGGGCCTCAAGGAGAGCCCCATTTGTCTATGGTCCCTCTTGGTGATTATGGACCCCAAGAGAAGATTGAGAGGGAGAATGGTATCAGAGGGTGATGAATGCTGAATGCTGTCTCTTAGGGCATTAGCAATTGTCCTGTAGGACAAATGCGTGCTGTGCCGTTCACAGGTGTCACTGAGCCAGGGCTTCCACCTGTGGGTCTGGCCGTGGGGGCTGCTGTTCCTGGGCCTCTGCACCCAGGTTTGCAGGCAGGGTTGATGGGAGCAATGTCCCTGGATTGCTGGTTACCTCCTTCCATCTCTAACCTGTGTCCTGGGTGGGGGCTGTGGTGTCCAGGAACACTCCAGAATTCCTACCCTGGCTGTGTTGCAGATACTGTACTTGTAGCATTTGTCTCCTTTGGAGAAGCAGCTGAGAGAGCCAAGTGTGAGGAGGATTAATTAACATTAAAGACTTTCCTGCCTTGCATCCAGTAATAGCATCACAGCCTAAAATGATGTTAAAATGTATCTTGTATCACAAGATACAGAAACTATATAGGAAGCCAATAACCATGCACAGCCTTTTGGGTTTTGAACTTTTAACACTACAGGGACCATCTGACACAAGTCAGAAAAGCACAACCATGTTAAAATAATTTCTTGTGGTGATGCATGTGACAAACGTGAAATTTGGAGTTGTTTCAACTGTGATTTTTCTTTGTTGCTTTTGTAGATGTATATGTTTATATATATTTCAAACACCTGACAATTTCAAAGTAAGACAGGTGTTAACTTTATCTTCTTGCTAGGTGAAAAATCAGACTTCTTTTTATACTTGGAGGATGTTTTCAGCTTAACTCTGGAATTGTGAGCAATATCTGAGCTCATTATATTAGAGTTTAGTGCAGTGAGCACCAGCTGGTATGGAGTTAATGGCAGAGCTGGTGGGAAATGACATATATCACATAATACATTTAACATGGATTTTATAACAATAACACAAAAAAAAATTTTTCCTGAATCCTTGTCCATATTAAATTGAGAAATATCATATAGTTATTTTATCAGTATGATATCTAAAGGAGAATCTGCTTGTTTTGAGAAGGAACACTGACATGAAAGGCTCTGCCTTAAATAACTGCTTTCCTTTCATGTCACAATAATTTTATAGCACATTTTGAACCAGTTTGAAAGATGCGGTTCCATAATTTTTTAAGGCTTTGTGACTATTGTGGGGGGAAAAAAATCTTTCCAAGTTGGGGTTTTGCTTGCCTCTATTTCCTCTTGGCATGCTAAAATGTGATTGGTTAATGCTGGACTTGGGAAGTATATTCCAACCTTCATTTACCCTGTGTTGGGGTAATAAGATAACAGGTCTGAGAGGAAGATTAGCAGAAAAATCTTCTTCTGAAAGCTGCTGGACGTAAATGTCCAGTAGGAGTGAGTTATTTGGGAGGAATAATCATTTTTAGCAATGCTTTAGGTAAATGCTTAACATTTACATTGTAGCTTCAGTGTCTGTATATGCAGAAAGGAAATGGAGATGCTTGAAATGCTGTCTAAGGTGGGAAGATATTTGTAAGGAAACACAATTTAAAAAAAAAAAACAACAAATGTTTCATGTTTTTATGATACCTCCTCTTGGTGAGAGAAGTTGCAAGAGTTTATTTTTATTTTTCTAGAATGACTGCATAGTCACACAGTTAAGCTATTTTATTTTGTTTCTTCCCCCCTGCCCCTACCTTTATTTATTTAATTTTTAAAAACTTTCTCCTTCTCTGTTGTTACCCATATCCTGGAGGTATTTGAACCTACTGTGAACTGATGGGTCTTAGATTGCCCTGAAAGTGGCAATATTTGTGATAATCTTGTATTAACTTATTTTTCTCGTAAGTTGTGACAGTACATGCCCCACCCCTGCCTTTCTGCCAAAAAATCTGGGTTTCCTGTTCTTCACAGGCATCACTGTTGTTGCTTTACAATTTTATTATTCATGGTAGCATTTACATTGTTGGAAACCCAAGCATTAAAAAATCATGAGGTAGAGCTGCAAATCACCTGATTTTTATTTTATTTTATTTTTTTTAATGAACGCATTTGGTGGTTTTGGACTCTTTGCCTTTTTTATTTTAACCTTCTGAAATGTATACTTAAGATATACTTTCAGTTTCTCTGTGTAATCAGGATAGCTAAAAATTTTCTTTTTTAAATTTTAGTTTTCAAAGGAAAAATAAAATTTCTTGATAATAAATGGATTGCAACAAGAAAATCTAGCTCTATGTGATAGTTTGCAGAGGGACAGCAGCTGGGTGCTGCCATGTGAAGCTGTGTCTGTAAACCTGTGCTGGGTGAAGAACTGAGCCCCGGCTCAGCCACATCCGGGGGAAAACTGCAAATCTTGGGATGCACACAGCTGACTCCCAGGAGCTGCTGCCAACGGGTTTCTTCAGACAGGTCCTGTTGGGAAGGGACAAATATTATTTGCTGCACTCTGAGCTGGCCCATCCTGGTAGGTTTTAAAAATCAAGGCTAAGACATGGAATTGGAATTTTCTTTAGAGGAGATCTGGGATGCTGCACTGCCACCAGCTTGTCCCCTGAGCAGGCAGGCTGCCACAGTTGGTACAAGCTGGAGCTTTTTCCATATGAAGAAGTTTGCAGTGACATGAAGTCACAGCAGAATTAAAAACTGGTCTTTGCCAGAGATGGAGGGGTTCAGTTTGGCTTCTGCTAAGACAGATTTTTAACTATGTTTTAATGAGCTTGGTACATGTTTTCATTTATCATATTGTGCTGAGTACATCCAGTATTAAAGAACTGCAGAACATGATGTGAGATTGCACTTGGGTTAAAACAATGAAAAGCCAATTAGATGAAATAACTATAGTGTATTAATATTTGTGTTATATTACGTAGGTTATGTAAGTTGGGTTAATGTAAAATGGTTCTTAATAGAATTGCAAGTGCTGTTTGACTCCTGCATGTGCTGTATAGGGAGCTGACAAGGGAAATCCAGGAAATCTGCATTAAAGTACAATGTTTCCTGCTGAGAGCAATCTGGTGAAGCAGGGGGGAAATAACCAATATTTCAGTGCCACTCCCTGTTACACAGAAATGCCGTTCCTTGCCTGGTCCAGTTCACCTGGAAAAGCCTTTGTCAGTAGAGGAGAGTAAATAGGCATTTTTTCTTCTGTCCATATTGCTGAGTATATTGCAGAGGTTTTAAGAGATTTTTGAGACGTCCAAATTCTGCATCACTGAAAACAATTGGAGTTTGTGTTTTAGCAGCAGTGGGAGCAGGATTAGTGGGAGGTGACAAGGGATCATCTCCTTATATTTACTGATCCAAATGACTCTGAATGGAGTTCACTTGGTGCCTGTGAAGTTACACCAGGAATGACTTTGCCCCACTCCAACCAGTTGTGCAAACGTGATCTTATTCCACCTGTTTGTTGCTCTTCCTGGCGTTGTTTTAGGAATGGCAGTTCCATTCCAGAGAAACTGGTGAAACAGAGGTTTTAAATTCCCCACTCCATCCTGTACTTACACCATCTCTTGTCATAATCCATAGAGAAAACTTTAGGGGTGTGGAGGAGTTGGCATTGATGAGTGCTGGGAAACAATTAATAATTTAGCAATATATTCCAAATCACAAGTTACCTTGTGGCCTTGAGTTCTTAGACTTGTGATTTGCTTGTTTTTTGATTTTTTTTCTTTTTTTTTTTTTTTTTTTTTTTTCTTTTCATCATACTAAATCTGAAGGGCTAAATTTTTCCTAACATTTATAATGATTTATAATCCAGCAGTTTTTCTCTTCATCTTCAGAAAAAATCCTGCAGATCACCACCAGATTTTCTTTACACCCTGTGACCATCTTGTTCATGGGAATTTGCATTAAAAAAGAATAAAAATAAATATTTGCTTTTTCTTGTTTTGACACTGCAATTCTGACCCTTGAAATGGGGCCATTTCTGTAACTGGGTGATAGGAGCCTGCCTTGAGAATTTTTCACTTGCTTGTAAAAATGAAGCTTTTGATAGCTCCAGTTAGGCGGACACTGAGGATGTTTATATAGAAATGGATTCATTGCTATTCATGTTTGCAGATTCTTGAACATTTTAAAAAGATGTTCTGCAATATTCCTTTGAAGAAATAGCACTCTCAATAAAAATGTTGAAGCTATAAATGGAGATAATCTTGCACCATTCTTGTTTGAAAAGCCCGTAGAAAAGAGCACTGTGTAAATGCAAGTGTGCCTCAGACCTCTGCACTGCTTCCCAGCTCAGGAACCTTCACCCCTCTGGAACACAGCACCACTGATTTGGAAGGGTATTTTAATTTTTGGCAGGCACATCATCACACCCAGTGAAGATAAAGAAGATTTAGATCTGAACTATTATATTCTAAGCAGGCTACCAGGATGTTTTTGTGAATCAGGGGCATTTGGAATTGTCTCCCTGCCAAGACATATTCCAAGCATGCATTACACTTCACTGAGATTGGTAAAAAGGAAATATTTCTATTTTACTCCAGAAAATATTTCACCTCAAATTTTTTTTTTCTTTTGCATATTATTTGTATTAAAAAAGGATGAAAGATTTTTTTTTTTTTTTTTTTTTTTTTTTTTTTTTGCAAAGCCATGCTTCTGATTTGGCTGGTAATATTATAAATAATAGTATTTAAAAATGTTTCTTTGAATAGGCTATAAAAATAACTTTTCCACCAAGTTCTTAAGAAGATAATTAAAATACTACAAATCAAAGTAATAGAAGCCCTGAATAAAAATTTTCTTAAATGTAGTACACAGCTTGCATTTAAAAATAAAACACACTGATTTATTTAGAAATACATGCATGGAAATGCACATTACTTTAAACGTTGGAGCACTGAATTATTGTACACTTGCACACATAGAGTGTATGGATTTTTGGGGCACAGCAGATTCTTTCATAGCTATATTTCTAAAATTATTCTCTCAAATAATTTAAAAACAATTAGAAAACTAATCAGAAGTGTGTGTGTATGTTTGAATGAGCAGGCATGAGTGTAAACAGCACATTTGTAAGCAAAAATATCTGTAAGGTGCATATATCTGCAGGCTGAAATGTTATCATAAATATTCAGATTATAATCTGCAATGTTCGGAGTAGCCATGCATTATGCAAATCCATGTGTGTATACTGTAGCAGATAGATATAGAATAGTTTCACTAAGAAACAGAAAGCATATGGCATCTCTGTGCTTAATATTGTCAGGCTCGGGAGTTAATTTAGGACATTTGATGGGAAGGCTTTTTTTTTTTTTTTGCCTATAGCCTGTCACATTTTGGATGATGCACAACCACCTCGGCAGAAAAATATATTGAAATGTTTGGGATGTCTTTGTCAGTGGGAGTTTTGTCAACTAATAAAGATGGTGTGTTTTGGCCCGAGCTCTGTTCAAAATAAATTATATTTTTTGTCTAATGTAAAATTAAAATGAATAAACATCATAAAGCTGAAACCTATCCTAGTGGCTGTTTGAAAATTCCAGAGATGTGGCACTAGGGAGCGACCATCATTCCAGTGCAAAATGTGCCGAGCTATTTTCAATGGAAAATGAAGAGCAGAAATAGAAGACTGAAATAACAATAGGCTGATTGCTTTCATTTTTTGGTGTGTAGTTTAACATTGCATTAAAGAGAACAACTGAGTTCCTACATTTTTCCTATTTTCTTGTCATGGATATATTAGCATTACATGATGCATACTAATTATAAAGTTGGCTGTAACAAGAGTTCCTCTTGTGAATCCATTTAAGGACTGATTGTTTACTATCTTTTTCTGTAAGTATAAAATTTTAATTATGCCACTGACAGGAACTGTGCGTGATACAGTGCTCTACATTTATCACTGGGAGAGGGCCAGTTGCAGAGCTGTTTGACTTTGGAGAAATCCTGATGCGCTTGCAATGTTGAGCAGCAGGTGCCACATTATTATGTACAGAAAAGCAATTAGGAAGCATATTGGATGAATGGGGAGTGCATTAATATTAGCAAGTACATTTGTCAGTGGTTTTGATGCGAGTCTTTTTCTTTTCTTTATGCAACATTAAGATTGTGGCTCTCATAAATTCTCCCCTTAAATTGCCATCTGTTCCCTTGTCATGCAGTAGTGAGGTAGAGAAAAGTTTTCTTGACAAAATGAAAAGAATTTCTTTTATTTAAAGTAGGAGCAAAGGAGCCTACACAAAGTGGGAGAATTGTAGGTTATGCAATTGAGCTTTGTATGTGTTAAGTAATTACTGCTGAATGTAACATTAACTATTGAACACTTACGATCTCTTTTTTTTCCCCTCCCCCTGCTAGATTTCAGTTTGTCAAGATTTTGTGTATTTTTAAAATATGGTGTGAAAGAGTTTTAAATAAATTGTACAAAAAGCCTGGCAGCCCAAGCAGGGTGCTCCACTGCAGGGTTTTGGTGGGGATCAGGAGCAGGCTTTTGAGCATTGGCCCTACATCCTCTGCTTTGGCCATATCCTGTTGGCCCCACATCCCAGGCTTTGGCTCTCAGTGCAGAGCAGTTGGAATTGGCCATAAAGCACATGGAACTGAGCATGGAGGTACAACTCTGTGTGTGTGTGTGTGTGTGTGTGTGTGTGTGTGTGTGTGTGTGTGTGTGTCTCACTCACAGGTGTTGGGTTTTGAGACAGACAGGGATCACGTGAGTGCCCCAAAATGTGTTTGGGAGTCCTAGGCATCGGCTGTTGCACCCCAGGGAGCTGGGGAGGGCTGTGACACCTGATAGTGCAGACGTAGCTGCAGTGTCCCAGCCTTGACCACCTTATGTAAAGCTCTTCCCCTAACTCATGGGCATTTTATCTCAGAATATGAGAATGATCCAGCACTGCCATCTTCAAACCCAGGGACACAAAGCTTGTTGGAGGAGCTATGTTCCACCTGGGATCCAGTGATGTCCAGGCAAACTGCTCCAGGTCTTCAGTTGTTGGACTCTGTATCAAACAGTGTTTGTTTAAGAATAGGCTTTATTTTATGGCAATTCCAGAACCTCTGCCTATTGTTCTGGCAAGGAAATTTGTCTTCAGGGAGGACTGGCATGTGGCTCTGTGAGAAAGAGGCTATCTTAACAGAAAGGTTGGAAAACATCAAAAAAGAAAGGCAGAAAGCAATTGTTAAAAATGTTGGCATTAAATGTGCTTTTATGGAGGCGTGTGGGAAAGATGTTATAAATGTATCCCTTTTTTCCCTGCAAATATGGAAAGAGGAAATACCACTCTTGTATGTATATTGTGTTTCTCTTGCCCTTTGCTGTAAATATTTTCATTCTGATCATTGCAGATTGGTGTAGAACTGGAATCACTTGTGGCCCAGACAGGACACAGCAGTACAAAGTCTTCTCTGCTGACAGCTGCATTCTCATGTTTTGTAGCTCAGTCTTCTGTGTGTTTGCGTTGATGGGGAAGGAGTTGGTTCAGCCTGTTTGGGCTCCCTCCTCTGTTTCCATGTCAGCCGGCATTCATGGGGAATAAATGATATGTTCATTAAAAAGTGCAGTACTGATTCTGGCAGGCAGCTTGAGTAAACCAGTCCTACTTCTGAGCCACAGCAGTAGTGGAACTTTTAACATCTTTTCCTTCTTCTTTGCTCATCTCCCTGTTGAGTAAACTCTTCAAAGCCCAAGACAATCTGTCTTAGAAATGCTGTGAAGTGAAGAACGAGCAGCGGGAGCTACAAGTGGTGGCAGCAGCAGTTCTGAGGATACTTTATAGAGTTGGATCATGGCTGGTTACAGGATTAGCTCCATTGGCAGGCTCTCTGAATCTAAAGTAGGGGTTTTCTGTGGGACTAAGCCCTCACTTCTGGTTGACTATTTATGAAAAAACACAGTCGGTTCTTCTGCTGTGGCAGACCTGTTTGACTTTTGTTCCCCTTGTCTTTGTGTCGGCCATTCTCCAAGAAATCCTTGTCCTGGGATGCTGGATTGGCCCTGTGCTGTTCTCTCGGGAATGGGAGGTTGTATCTGTTTCTGCCCATTTTTTCCAGGGTTTTTGTTATTTTCTCTTTGGTCACAATTAGTCTCCCTCACAGGTTGTTTTCTAGCATGTCCTCAATCACTACCTAATCTGTACATACCATAAGGCTCTTCACTTCCCTTCTGTTCCAGTCTTTTTTTCCCAACAGCATCTTTCTCTCACGCTCTGGTGCATTGTTTCTCTTCTGTCAATACACAATAGCAGTTCTTACTCTTTCTGTGTGCATTCCTGTTACTCTTTAATATCATGGCTAGGATCTGATTTTTACCATGTTGTGCAGTTGCTTTTCCCCTCCCATTCCTCAGAACATGCAGTGGCTTCCTGATCTCTGTGTACCGCTGGATTAAACCTCTTGTGCTCGTTTGTGCATCTTCCTTGTACCCAGCTCACTGCAACCCCTTCAATTCAGATAGAGCTCATCATACATGAACAGATTGCATCTGCTCAAAAAAGAGCCCCAATCCACACAGTATTCATTTAACCAGCAGTGATAGGAGTGAATTCATTTGAGATTCATATGGATGTCATAGACTGTGAGTTACAATGTAAGCATCAGTTAATGGACACTCGCAGGGAAGTGTTTCCTATCAAATAATACATCACTGAGCTACATGAAGTGGTTTATGTATTTTTTTTTCCCTTCTATGATTTCATCATGGCTAAGGAAGGTATGATTGCTTGGCCTTGTATTTCTTTAGCAAGCAGCGTTGCTTAATGTTTTATTGATGTATTTTTAAATAATTTATCTTTAAACCTTTGTTTAATGGATGTATTTTTATTCAGAATTTGATACCAGAGAAGGTAGGTCTGACAGTTCATGTTTGCACTCTGACAATATTTCTCTTGTGAACTTTTTTTAGCTCTCTTAGATAAACAGTAATTTTACATTTTTTCATCTCTATTTTTAATTACCCAGTTGATCATTTTAAGTGGCTTGTATTGATATTTAACAAATATATGAGCCAATGCGAACAACGGTTTGTTTTGCTTCAGCTCTATTTCAATTTCCGCTAAAAGTAATAAATGTAAAAATAAACAATCATTGCTGAGGGCACCATAATTAAGAACCAAGACATCTCCTAGAGAAGGTATTCATGCTAATACTGAAGTATTCCACAGGTGGGATTTCCACAGGCAGCCCTTGTTTCCGAAAGCCAATCCTTATTGAATTGGGCCAATGGCTAATACTTGAAATGTGTAGATTGAAATATATTCCAAGGTTTTTTTTGGGTGCTACCAACTTTGCCTGGATCCTATGTGGAAATATCTATTTATTCTCCCACTGGATGAGGTCCCACTTGCTTTCCAAGGCACCTTCCTTGTCTCTGTGTAGCTTTTTCCTATGGCTGGTGCAGCAATGGGGCAGGGGTTGGGGGAATGGTGGGATCCCAGTGGGATGCAGTGGGGCTCTCCCATTCCTCACAAGCTGAGCACAGGCTCAGGTGGGGCAGGAAGGGAGGAATGTTTGTGGTCTGTGCACACTGGAATTAAAATAAGCACAGTGAAAGCTGTATTGAGAAAATTAGGAAACACAAATCAACAAGATGAGAGAGAAATACACTGAGAATCTTCTAGAGGAAAACTCTTCCTTAGTGATATCGATCTGAATTCTCAGACTGTGTTTTCTACCTTGAAAAATATATTGAGAATAAAAAAATACATCCTGATTTTTTTTTCTTCAACTTGTGATGTTTGTGTGTGCTTTAGCAGTGTTTCTGCTGGGTTTCTCTGTATTTAGCCCTCTGAACATTTAGGGCGGTATTTAAAACACAAGAAAGATATGTAATGTTGAGCTGATGTTTTGGGTGTAGCTTGCTGTAAATATCTAAACATACATATGATCCTCTCTGAATTTAAAAAAAAAAAAAAAAAAAGGAAGAAACAAATGAAAATGTGCTGTCCAGACTGTGTTTTTGCCATGTTTTATTCACTATAAAAGTAGTGTAGACATTCACCACATCAGCTATTGTACAACTTGGCTATGTTTGAACTAAAGCTCCACCATCTTAAGACAACGCTTTGATGTGGGTGTTTCTTTAAGTCTTAAAGGCACACCGTGCACCATCAAAGCTACACCTGAACTTTAGGGTATTTACCTTGCTTAATGAGGAATGTTTTCCACGTTTTTTTCCCCGTGACATTTTTGTGCCTCACAATGTTTCTGTGTCGTCTTTTTCTATTTAAAATTTAAAGAGCTACATTTGGGAGAGGAACAATGTAGGTAAAAGAGACCCCTGGAGTGTGTCTGATGTGATAGTTCTCTTCTGTGGCACCATTTTTCCTCCTGCTGTGGGAGAGCTAAATGATAGTGCCTTATACCTTACTGAATAAAGGCGAACACAGTTTCCAGCTGTGAACATGTGATCAGGTTTTGTGTTTGATTTTTGCACACAAGTGTACTCCTGCAAGCATACCCACACACTCCTATGCAAACACTCCGGATGGGAATGATTGTTGACTCAGTCATTAATCTCCCCTCAATTAATCACATTAAGTATTAAGGTGCCTTTCTGTGCAGAGAGGGAGGACAGCCTTTTCTGTTTTACCTTCGTGCAGAATCGCTACACAACCAATTTACTTTCTGGCTAAAGATGTTGAAAGATGTGTTGAGATATGTTGTTATATGAAAACACAGCAGAACACTATTGTCTGATCCTGAAACCCTCCGAGGATTACTCAGTAATCCTATTGATATTGTTGGGAATAAAGGTTGCAAGACCTAGCTCCTAATTGTTACATATGTACCAAGAGTAACACAACGTTTATTCTGATCTTTCATGAGTGTTTTATTTTTTATGCTGTTTATCTTTTCAACGCTGCTCATAAACTATAACAGTATTCATTCTCTGGACGTAGCATGGCTTATATTTCAGTGCTGTTGTGGTGACTATGACCACATTTCTTACTTAAGCAAAAGATTAAGCAAATTAAAATTGTGCCTTTTATTTTTCCTCCCAAAATGAGATCCATTGTTGTGAGAGCTGAAGACCTGCACTTGTATTCTTCAAGAGTGTGGCACGTCATGTTGTTTGTTAAACACCCAGGACTCATAATATCCGTCTCTCTGGCTCACTGAGCAGCAGAAAAAAAAATGGGTCCTGAAGGAATACATTCGGAGACAAAGAAGAAAAGTTATTTTATTTTTAGTGATCAGATGGCATAATTGTTGGTTGGCGTTAAGTGGCTCTGAATATGAGGGGAGGGAGGATTAATTTCTGAGTAAATGAGCAACATCTGAAATCACCAGAGGGGCCTGATCCTTTTAGCACCAGCGATGGTGCAGTTGTGCCATTGATTTTGTTTTAAATTTTATTTTATAATTTTTACTTTAAGGAAAGAAAAACCAGTGGCTGTCATGAAAGACTTGTGCTTCTCAGAGTGAGCAGCATGCTCCCTGCAGGCTCACTGGATCTCTGAGTGCCACTACTTGTGCCTTCAAGGCGCTTTGCTGGGCTTTGTATTATGCACTCGCAGACAGACAGCCCTGAGTTCAAGTGGTGCTGGGAACGTGACAGATCCCTGGCAGCACAGACAAGATCACTGCAGGAAAGGACAACGAGGCCTGTGGTTCACAAGTTCACCTTGGTTTTGTGCTGCTGCCCATCAGCGTTGCTGAAGTGTGATTTTTGACATTTTTGTGTAATTTTCCTTTGTTACGTGATGAAGATGGATGGGATTGAACTTTGCAGCAATTAGAGATGGCCGGAGGGGTTGTGTTTTCAAATATTTGCTTTTGTGAGAAAATCTAGATTTGGGATGCTCATGATGAAGCTTGCTTTGTGAGCAACGATCACCAGATCCACAAAGGTAGCAGCAGCAAGGATGTAAAACAGCAGTGATCTGGAGACACCCATCACAGATGAGGCTATAGTGCTGCAGCAATGTCCAGGTGGACCCTTCCATCCTTCCATCTGCCCCAGGTGTCTGCAGCACCAGAATCTGGAGTCAGGCAGGAGACCAGAATGTGGCCCGAGCCCTGTAAGTCACTGACCAGCAATGTCCATCCTCCACTAATTAAAAGGATTAAATATCCTTTCTGATGCTGCAGCAGGAATGCATCACACACTTCAGGCACAAGAGGAAATAAGAGAATAAAAGCAACAAGCAGCTCTGGCAGGAGCAGAGTGAGGGCTCTGGGCAGCAGGTGCACTTGGCAAGAGGGTGGGAAGAAAATGCTGTGGCTTTGGCAGCTGCTCTTCAGTGTCTGCACAATGTGTAGCCAGGGTAGAGCTGGTGACAGTTCCTGGAGCAGGGAGTGCTGAATGGGGCTCCCAGTCACCACTGCCTTTCCCCTTGGATCCTCATTCACACCTGTGCAAATAAGAACACAGCAGGGGCAGCACTGAAATAGAACAGGTGTTTTACCTCACTGGTCACATATTTCTGTGCACAGTGCTATGCCATGGCCTGACAGCCAGGTAAGAGCAGGAGAAACACTGATTGAGGATACACAGGGAAAAAGGCTTTCTGTTTTTCCCGTTTTCCTGCTATTTTCCTTCCCCTTCCATAGCCATTTGTGTGTGTACTTGTATCTTTATTGGTTATTGAAATTACCTTCATTCTTCTAGCCTGAGCTCAGACATTTGGGAGGTTTTGGAAGGTTTCCAGCAGGAAAAATTAGAACTTCTGGATCTGGATCCAGTCCCTGTTAACATCAACATCAAGACTATTCTTTGCTTTATAGGAACTGAATCACACTCTTGACCTGTGTGTAGCTGTCAGCGCTGCCTGTGTCTGACAGATGCAGCCTTTTTAGCAGCAGCAGCAGAAAGATGATTTTTACCAAGCCTGCTCTGAAGGAAGCAGAAGCAATGGAGCCTGAGCAGACAGGGACAATGTTTGTCTTCTTAGAAATAAACTGGAGGGTAGTGGAGGAAATCAGACAGATGTTGCAGGAGGTAGCACCAATGGCTGCAGTCAGAATTAAGTGTTCCTTAGGATATAGCAGTTGGCTGTAATTTTATTATTTTCTCCTGTGTATTTATGAGAGATTTTATTTCAGATTCCCAGGAAGCAAGAAAGCAGCACTGCATTCTTTGAACATTTATATGATCATTTAGCTTGGAAAAGACCCTTTAAGACTGAGTCAAACTGTTAACCCAGCACTGCCAGGGCCACCCCTAACTCGTGGCCCTGAGGACACATACAATTGTCCTTGGCCCATCGATCCAGCTTGTCCAGATCCCTCTGCAGGGCCGTCCCACTCTCCAGCAGGTCAACATTCCACCCAACTTGTTGTCTGCAAACTTGCTGAGGGTGCATTTGAACCCCTTGTCCAGGTAATTTGGCAGTGTCTTAGCTAAAGCAGATCAACATGTGCACTCATGGCTTACTGTGAAAATCTGTTTTATTGCAGAAATAGTGGTATTTAACAGTTACTTCAGAGGCCCTCTTAGAACCTTTGCTGAAGTCTTCATTTAACCAAGCACAGTGCAAAATAGGTTTCTCCAGACAAGGAGCACCTTAAAATAATTCCTGTCTGTCAAGAAGCCAGAGCATTAATTTCCAGCACAGAAAAAATGACTGTCTGGCGTGCACATGTGGAAAAAGGCTTCAATTTGTGTGTGGTCACTAATGGTGGTGCCTGACAACTCAACTGAACTCCTGCCTTCAGAGGGAGGGCTTTAGAACTGCCTCAGTTTGGAAGCAAAATTGCATGTACTGGTTGACAGCTGAAACTTTCCAGTTCTCCCATCTTCATAAATAACATACAATTAGCAACATTTTTTTTCTAGAACTTTCAGACAAACCTCTAGCAGGGTGCTTGTAATTGGTGAAATTTGTCCTTTAGATTTCTGTGCTGAATTTTGTTCTAATTTAAATCACCAGTGTAAAAGCATTGCTTAAAATATTAAGGAAGACTGGAACAGGTAAAACAAATAAGGACCAAGGAAGTGAGGTTCAAGACTTGTGTCATCCTGTTATTGAATAACATTTCCCAGGCCAGGGCCCTAATGGATCTTGAGTCCTTTGTATCCTTTTTTTTGGGTTGCCAAAAGAGGCTTTGAACGTGCCAGGACACCTCTTAATGATTTAATGTCTGAGTTCATTTTTTATCGAAAAATCTGTGTCTCTGATAGCCAACTGACAGCAACAAGTGAAACGGGAAGGGAAACCAGCCTGGTGTTCTGAACAAGCTGGCAAACCTTATTTGTCTGGAATCCATTCCCATGAGCTGAAACTTGCTTTTTTCTGTATGCAGCCAGGAATTTATGCTTTTTTTCTGTATGGGGTTTTGTTCTGTATGCAGCCAGGAATTTATGTCATCAAGTTAATGTAGGACTGTACTATTTAAAGTAGTTTTGGTATTTTGGTGACAGGAGTGAGAAGTGTGGAATCTGTTACTGTTAGATTAATTTCACCATTTTCAATAGTCAGTCCCTTACACAACAGGAATCAGAGACAAAAATCCCTGGACCTAAGGTGGTTGAAATCAATTGATACTGAAGTCAGTGGAATGATGGCAGCAGCTGAGGATTTGCATTGAGATCTTCAAACTGCTGGGTTGTGGGATCAACTCTGGCAAATAGCTGGAGTTGATGAAAATTGTTACCACCTGTTTTCTCTGAAATAATTTCTCAGAGTCATTCTGTCTTTCAGCAGGTATGTCTACCTCATATTGTACATAATTTCCACCTGAAGAAAGGTCAAGACTCTGTGTGGAAAGGAACTGAACTCTTCTTTTACTGGCTAGTCTCTGAATGAGAGAAATTTGCTCCTTAGCAGTATGCATTTTACATAAAAGTCCATTTTATCACAAAGGAGAGGATATGCCCTCAGAGGGTTTTAGAATGGGGTGTTCCAGGGCCAGGCAGCACTATTTTAGCTCTGCAGTACAGATGGTGATTCTCCTGACCTGTGCTTATATAAAAATGGGGCAAAAGTTCGTGTAACATATCTGAATAGTTGGAGGGGAAGAATCAGATGCCTTGAAATATTCTATTATCTTTGTGTTAAAATAAAGAGGATTGTGAAGGTTATGCAGAATGTAACTTGACCTGATTTTACCCCCGAGCAGCCTCCGATGTTATCTTCGCTTAGCAGAAATTCCTTGGGAGTTTTTCCCAATGTGTAGTTATGCACTATTTGTCTAATTATAAAATAGAGTGTAGTTATGATCTCTCATGAGTAGCTGGACAAAAACAAGGAGAAATGATGAATACAAGACATAAGAAGAAAGGGTGACAACGAGCAGTGATTGGTTCCATAAGCAATTGCTGGTACCTTCTGGGGAGGATCAGTTTGCTAAACCATTGAGCAGGGATTGTGTCAAGGTTTCATATCTTTTAAGAGGAAGATGACAAAGTGGGCCTGGAAGGTGTGGCATCTGGCCAGGAGAAATGGAATGAACGTAGGACTAAAGTGGGAGGCTGAGTGGTTTCTAGGAAGAGATGAAACCACCAGCTGGACTAGAAAAGGTAAATAGGAAAAGTGTAGAAAGGAGCTTCTGTGTAGGGGAATTCTAAAAAGAGCATGAAAGAGCCTAAAATAGCAGGAAGAGGACTGTGCTGTGCCATTGAGATGCAAAGGGAAAATGTCATTTAAAATCAGGTGGACTGAGTGAGTGTTAATTCAGAGAAAAAGGAAACAAAGCTGAGGAGCCCAAGAGCAGTGAAGTGACTCTACTGAAACTGTACAGTCAGCCCTGGTCAGTGGTCTCTGCTCTGCCCAGGTGCCAAAGCAGGGTGATCTGTTATTCTCTGGGAGATGTATTTGGTTTGGGCAATTCACCCACTCCTTGCCTGAAGTGAGAGTTTTGTTCTGGAGAAGAGAAAGCAGCTCTGCTCTCAGCTTGCTGAGAGATCCTCCCGAGCATAAATTGAGTGATGCTTCTTCTGAATTTGCAAATGGGTTGAAACAATAGCTCAACCACGCACAGTCATTGTCCCCTCTAATCATAACAGCCTGTTAACTAGAAGACCTAATTAAGCAGTTCAACAGTTAATAACAACCCATCAGCTAGCAGGAACATCAAGATAATATGTTTGTCCTGTTGTCCCAGACTACCTACCCCAGCTCTGGTGAAGAAAGTGCAAATGCTTTTTTTGCTGCCGGGATCTACGATTTCTGTTATATGACAAGAACTTCCTGGCATGCTGAATAGTGAAACTGTTGTAGTATTGGAAATAAAAATCAGATAAATGTTGTCAAGTTTAGGATGTTAATGTTTGAACTTACCAAGTTCAATAAAACTTAAACTTCTTAATTTTTATAGGATCATTCTGGAATTGAAAGTGTTTTATATGAATGTAAAAGAGCTTTTGCTGCTTGAACAGTAGCCACTTTATTGGAGTAAAATGTGCCTTTTGTATTTTTGGTTGTTATTTAGTTTTCTGCTTGGTGTAATTAAAACCCTACATACATTGGTGCTGTATTATGTGTCTCTATGAAAGATGAAAGAGGCCAACCATGGGCTGCATTTTGTTATGGAATTAGTATACAAGTACTGAAGAAAGAGGCTACTTAGACTTGCCAAAACATGCTGTCTGCTCTTGAGCTGGTTGGGGAAGACAGGAATGCCAGCAGGGCAGTCACTGGTAGTGTTTATTCCTCAGCCAGCGACTTTATTCTGCACCTTTAAGTACAGTTTGCTTGTGCACATTTCTGAGAGCTTTGGCAGAATTGGAATGGGAATCTGTATGCATTTTCTTAGTCAACAAGAGGTAGATGGAATGTGAGGAGACTTCACTGAAGCATAGCTGTGAAAATGGCCCTCTCATCCTAATGATCCAGGAAGTGAAATTCCTGGCTCCAGGCAAGGGGAAATGCGCTGGGTGATGGGCTGCTCTGCTGCCTTCAGGACAGAGAGCTGTAAAGGACTTCCATCTATCAGCCAGGGTGTTGTCCAGCTCTTTGCCTATGGAAGATGAAGAGGCAACATATAAAAGCATGAATCTAAAAGTCAGAGGAAGGAAGAGTCAGTATGGTAAATGGTACTCTTCTGGGTAGTAACATATTAAAGAGGGTTTTATTTTAATGATAATTTGGGTGGTTTTTCTTTTTGTTTAAGAAAACTGAAAGATGGATCTTTGTTTCTTCACAATTAAAGCCAAAATTTTACAGAATCCCTTGATATTACCTTGGTAGCTGATCCCAGTGACTTTGAGGGTGGAGTTCTTGGGTTTGATGTCAAGCCGGTGCTCCCGTGTTTTGTGGTGTCAGCCTGAATGTGGTGAGAGCCCCTGCTGCAGTCAACTGACCCTGTTTATTCTTTCTTTGCTGGAGGAGACCTGGTGACATCACAACCAGAGGTGGCATGGCTTCAGAATTTCCAGTGAAATGATTTATAATTTCATGCAAGCAACTGCAACCCATAATTGCATAGGACAACTCTGGCAGCTCACAGAGAGCCCAGACCTCTCGGGGCAAGAACTTGATGTCTCTCCTAATTCCTGATGAATGACGATCTTTCACATTAGGCAATGCCATTTGTCAGCAAGTTGTGTCCTCGCAGATTGTGCCACTGCAGCTGAGATAATGAAGTGTGATGTTCAAGATTTTGTCCTGAAAACAACAACAACAACAAAATGCCTTCATATTGGGTCACTGTTATCAGCTGAAATTTATTGCAATTGAAAGAAGCTGGGCAGATGTTAAAATGCTCATGCTACCCATGAGCCAGGGGGTTCCTCTGTTTATTATTTCCTGGCTGCTTGGCACATTCTTGTGATGCACAACAAACCCCCATTATGAAGGATTATATGATGAGGCAACAAGCATGTGAAAGATAGCAACCAAATGGTGACTCCCAATTACATGAAAAATTACTATAATCACCCCTGCTGTAACACCCGTCTGTTGGCAAAGTGGTTGATCCCCTTGAAAAGCTTTAGAAGACCCACTGTATTAAATAAAAATCTCAGTTCTGTGTGTAATCATAAAAATTAACACTGTCACTTTAAAAAAATCAAATTGGTGTCCTAAAGGGAAACCTACTAAGCTGTGTAAAGTAGCTATTATGAAAATGTTTAGCCTTTTGAATGTATTTCAGACAGCATTTGTGTTGCCAGATTTGTCAGCCAAAAACTCACTAAGCAGATTTGTCAGTAGCTGAGGCCATAATCTGTAAAACAGACATTGGCATAGAGATTAAAGATCAAGAGAATTATATAGTTTTTGTTACCATATGCCAAGATTCTTCTTCTTTAAAAAAAAAAAAAAAAAGTTTATTTTGTGTGGGCTGTATCTTAAGGGCTGCTGCTCTTTCTGCTTTGTTGTCTCAAACAGTGGAATTTCCTGTCAGAAAAGGGAAACTGTTTTATTCACATACTTCAGGCTCAGTGTAGCTGTCACCCTTATCCATTGCTGAGTTCTGCAGTATGTTTCACAAAATCAAAGTTCTGTATTGCAGTTCTTTTGCTTCGTGTGTGCAATACCTGGGCCTGCTGCCCTCTTCAATAGAGAGGGCTTCCCAAGGTGGAATCAAATAGGAAAGCTGGGCTTTCTAAAAACAGGCCATGAAGAATGAGTAGCTTGTGATACTGCCATCCCTTAGGAGTCACTGCTTTTGGGATGGGACACTGTGCTGGGACACCATGGCTTTGGGGGCAGGATTGGAGTATGTTCGTGGCCCTCTTGGTGCTGGGACCTCCATTGCTTTTGGAGTTTTGTACCTGTGTAATAGTCTGGAAATTGGGTCTTTGGGGTGTTCTTGCTCTAAAATAACAGACTTTGACCACTGCCGTCACTAGTGTGGTGCTGGTGAGGTGATTGCACAGTCACAACATTTATGGGTACTTGAACCCGGCATAGGTCAGCCTGGGCATTTTCCCATGCTCCCTTTATGCCATTATTCCTGTGACTGACAACATTCCATGCTGCAATCCTATAGGTGAACAGGAAAATTACTGAGTTGTGCAAAACCTGCCCCGTGTGGAGCCATTGCATGGGTGTGGGTGTAAAACTGGAGTGAGCTCCCCTGGAAGGCTCAGACTGCTCCTGCAGGTGCCTCTCTGTCATCAGTGCTGTACGTGGGGTGCACACGGAAGAATCCCATTGGGATTGGGTGCAGAGGATGGGGACAGACCTTGTGTTCCAGCTGCTCTGCGAGATCTGCATTCTCCCAAAGCTCCCTGCATTTTTGGAGGTGGTGGCAAGGCAGTGTTTGTGTCCAGTGCATTTCTCCCAGTGCTGTGGAATGGCTTTGTGTTGTGTGTGTTACCCCTGCATAGAAGGTATTTCTAATGTGAGCCCGGCCCTGTGGGCCTTCAAAGGGCAGACACCACACTGAGCCTGGAGCCTTTGAATCCCCACAGGAAGGACTAGGCAGAGTGCATCACAAGTATTAAAATAGTCCGATAGGGGACTTCAAAGTTACTGCACTGACTTGTTCTGGAGTGTGAAGTGCTGAGTTCTCTTTTAAAAGCCTTTAATCAGTGCAGTGTTCATCACACAGATGTTAGCAGCAGTGCTAGAGCTCCTAATTGTAATTTAAGTTATCCCTGCCTAAGGGCTTGCAATTAAATTATTAGACTGTTGCAGTGAGTCCACGGATCCTGGCTGCACCTTGAGAGGGGGTACTTTCTGGTATGATGAGAAACAGTGGTTTCTCCTGGGAAGCAAATGTACCATTATGCACTTATTAGGTCCTTGATTAGATCCACTACTGATTAGCAAACAGACTTTGCAAGAGAAAATATTACAGTAGCTTCTGTTGGCTTCTCAAAACCATTGTGCAATGAAGATGAAAACAAACCAAGCCTAAAAGTAGCCACTAACTTTGGTGTTCAGTTAAAAACTTGCTCTTTTCAAGGCAACCACACCATTAACCCTTAACTTACAACAGAGAAAAATTCATGCAGCTGTGTAGAAATCCATAAATGTGTGCATGAACTACACATGGCATGCAAACGTGTTAAAGACTTACATAAACAATCTGTATGTGTGTACACACACAAACTCCACGTACTTGTATATATGTTGATTTTTAAAACCCACACACAGATACTTGTTCTGAAAGACCTATATTTTTATTTCACTGAACATCTTATTGTATTTGTTTTCCTGAGAATTTCATTTCTGGTTATGGTCGTGGAGTGTCTTGAAGCTCTTTATCTCTCTCTTGTCACTAGGCCACTGGGCTCAGAAATACCTAATGATGAAATACAGAACCATATTTTATCTAAATGCAGACAATCATTGAATCGGGTGTTACATTATTACTTTGCATTGGTGTGCCATCTTTTAAAGTAAGGGCCTGCCTCTGTGATTACTGCAAATTCACCTCTGGGTTTTAAAAACTTTTGAAAACAAAGCCAGCCATAGATTATTTTATTGGAGTGTAAAATGAGGATGATTAGGTTTAAAGCTTCTGATAGGTAAACTCTTTTTTATTTATCTGAATATTATGATTTGAATTCAGTTCCTTTCCTGTTCATCTTGATTCCACTGATAAGTCTAAGAATTCTCAGCACTTGGCCTCTGCTCACAGCGGAAGGTACTAGGAATGTGAGGAGAGCTTGTTCCTTATAAATTGCCCAGTGCTTCCGTGGCACTCAGCTCTGACTCTGCTCCAAATTCATCCTTTCAGTTTAATTTCCTTGAAATCAGTGGAGTTAAACCAAGGTTAGCTGCTGCCCTCAGACATTTGAGAGAAGAGGAACTTCATCAGGAAATGCAGACTCACAAGCTGTGTATATGTGTAACACTCAAGACCCAATGCTTTGCCAAAATCGGGGTCCAACTGGTCGCCTGCCAGAAGCACAAGAACTATTCTTTAAGGAATTTAGGAGGAGCAGATTGCAGAAACTCGCTTCTGTGGCACAGGAAAAAGTCCTGCAAAGATTTCCACAATTATTACTAATTTTCCAAGCGTTGACAGTGTGCTCAGTATGTTCAGAACATGTGTTGCTACAGACTGAGCCAAGCACGAGGTCTCTAAGATCAGAAAGTAATATTCCTTCTGATCCTGCAGAGTGCTTTGTCCACAGTTTAGTGTGGAGTCTCCTGGCCCTGGAGAGCAGTTTGTGCAGAATAATATGAGCTGCCTCTGCTGACATTCAGGCTCCCTCTCTTTTATCATGGAAAAGATGCTTCTTAATGAATGTGGGCTCGTTAATATCTGTAACTGTTCAACCTTTGTACAAGGGGCTTATCCAACTAACCAGCCATAGGATGGGATGCAGCTGCTTATCTTTAATTACCTGGATAGTACTTTCCACATGTAAATGCTTAAATACACACTAACGATCCTTGTTGTCTGAGACATGTCTGTTTTTCTTTATTTTCAAAGGTGATAGAGAAAGTTGGGCTTTATTCTTTATTCTTATTTCATCCATGTCACCAAAAGTAGAGGGGAACTGGATAATGCCTTTATTTTGGACCAGCAGTTCAAAGGCAAGTTGACATATCTAAATCTGCTTTAGCTTAGACATTCCTTCTTTAAGACTCTCTTGTTTGCTCTCTGGAAAATTAAATACATTATCTATCAATGTCCTTTACAAACACATAATTTAAGTCCACTAGAAAATGGTTTGTGACTGTTATGTAAGCGGTTTTGACACTGTTACCCAAATCAAATTGGATTATTCCAATATTCAAACCACAGATATTTTTACTTGTAAACCAAATGAACTTTATTAAGGTAATAACAATCTTGTGATCATGGCACTAAAATTAATACTTTAAGGACAGTTGAATAGATTCTTATTACTCAGTACAGTAAAGGATTTATTACAGCAGACACAACTGCCTCCTGCGATGGTTACAAGTGAGGAATGTTTTTTGTCAAAACTCCCTGTTTGCCATCACACTTATAACTTCCCTAAACATTCATCCCATGAGCTGAAATCTTCTAAGCTCTTAGAGAACAAGCAAACCTCACAAAACCAGGATGCCTGGAACTCAATACTCCCTGCCAATTACAGCTAAAGGGAACAGTAATTCACTTTAAAGAAGCTTATAATGCAGTTTTACTGTTGAGAATTTAATCTCAGGAAATTGAGTAATGATTCCCTTAATGTTTCTACTGGAAAAAACATCCAAATATCCTGGATTTTTAATTTGACAGCATGAGCACTCTCTTTGGGAAGTCAGTGGTTCCTGTTAGCACAGAAATCCACACCTGAAACAGGTGTAGCAGAGGGGCAAGCCCTGAATCCTTTGTGTAGTTCTTCATCTTCTGTATCTCCCTGTGTCATCTGCAGCAGCCAAGAGGACTAAAATACCTCTGCAATACTCTGGGAATCACTGTCTATAGGCTATTCCAGTAAAGCCTTGTGAAACCAGTGCCCTGAACTTCCCAAAATGAAAGTGTTTGAGGATGATGGGAGGTGTACGTGAATATTAGCTGTACCATCACAGGGATTTTTTGAATAAAGATCATGTTTAATGTTAGAAGAGAAGCAGGATTTAGAATAAATTAGTATTTCAGATTTCTTTTCTCTATCTCTTCCATGATGTAAATTTTCAGAAAATACCTAATGCATTTAAATTGTTTGTTAAGGAATTTGAATTGGTTGGGAAGGAAAAACCACTCTTTTACTTTGGCTGTGACTTTGGTTTCTTCTTTGAAGAAAAAAAACCTGGTATTTTTTACACACATATTGCAAGAAAATTGTGCTGTCCCTTCTCTTGATAGGATTCTTACATAAGGATAGTCTGGAATAGGCTGTCTGCTGACTAAATTAAAGTAAGGTAATTAGAACAAATGTTGTGGGGTTTATTGTTATCTCTTTTTTCCTTTCATTTTAATACCTAAAACACTTGACTTTTTTTTTTTTTTTTTTTTTTTTTTATTTTTATTTTTTTTTTTTAGGCATAAATTTGGTCCC
>VZRH01004236.1:730417-811563 GCA_013397555.1 Urocynchramus pylzowi | reverse complement strand
TTTATTTTTAAAACACTTTACTTTTTTTTTTTTTTTTTTTTTTTTTGCATAGTCATTTTTCAGTAAAAGTCATAAATTTGGTCCATTATATATTTGTATTCTTTTTTTAACTATGCAAATAATTTTCTCCAGATGTATCCTCCCTTCTTCACCATCTCCAGGATAATTAATGAGTAGATTTTCTTACTTGAACCATGTTTCTTCTGATTGAAATAGAGCAATTTTATCAATGCTTATCTATCTTTTTCCTTTTTAATCCTGACATAGCTTAAGGTATTAATAAGCTCTTATCTCAAGTCTAGAGGAATCATATTTTAAAATTAATTTTATGATGTCTGATGGAGCAGGAGGGGGAGGAAAGCAGGTCAGAGAGTTGAACTAGCTTGTTTAGGGGAATCCTGTATCAGATAAAGACAATGAGAACGCTGCTGCAGCTTTGTGAAATGAAGCCAATTCTCATGGTAGGAAAATGAAAATTTTTCCCTGCAAAAGTCAGAATTAAATTGCAGTGTCAAGCTTGAAGTGGGCACCAGCACCCTGCCTGGTGCTTGCAAAAAGCTGGTGTTCTGGTTCTGCTGGTGTTCTGTCCATCCAGGTTCTAACATCTTCATGGTTTTTGTTTGAATTGTCATTTAAAATGATGGCTTTTCCAAAATACTGCATGAGTTGCCTGATCTATAATGATGTAGTCTTCAAAATATTTTCCCCACCTTCTTTTTCAAAAGGAACTACCCCCAAACCCCCAAACCAATGAACATTTTAATAAATTTAAGATTTTCAGCAACTTTCAGCAAGTGTTTGAAGTGCCTTGCATTCTTGCATAGACCTTCTGTTGAACTCTGAATTCCCAGTAATACTGAGAAGAGGTGATAAATTCATTTATTCTGATAACTCCAAATCCTTGAATTCGTCACTCTCTTAATCCATGGAGGCTGGTGTTTAATGAAGCCTCTTGGGCAGAAGTGCAGCTGAGGTGTCCCTTCTGCCCTTCACATGGACACGTGGAAGCTTTCCTCTCTGCTTCCTCAGTACCTGAGTTACCATTCTCTCCAAGAGGGATGGAAAAGCCTGTGCCCAGCTCGGCACTGGTTTCCTGTCATTTCTTGGGGCTCAGTGCCACGGTCCAGCCACAAAAGTAGCTGTACTGTAAATTGTTGCACTTCTGTTGCAGTGATCTAAAGAAGGTTCTTGAATTTCTCCTTCTTCTCAGCCCTCAGAGTTTTCCCTATTCCCACCAGAAATCTGCCACAAGCTGTAGGAGCCTACATGTGAAAAAAAGGGGAGAGGGAATGGGCATATGGAGACAAGGAGAGCCATGAAAGGGAGGGAGCAGGATGCTCAGCCAGCAGCCCACTAATTTAGCTCTTTTCTCCCTGTGTCCTGTGGAATAATTGGTAGCCTCAAAATGTTCTGGACTTGGTGGAAGGGCTGGAATCTTGCAACTGGCCATGCCTTGGGCGCTGAAGATTGCACTGGCTGATCAGCCAAATCCTGGTGCTGTCCAAGAGCAGCTCGTGGACATCCAAATCCATGGCAATTATCCTTGGCTCAAATAATAGGCTCATAGGATCATTTGGGTTGGAAAGGACCTTGGAGACCAAGTCCAACCATTAGCAGTGCCAAGTGCAGTGCTTCCAGGCCCCTCAAATGGGAATTAATTTCCCCAGCTCCTTTGTGCTTAGTAGGGATCTGGATGTGTTTCTCCTCTGTGGGGAATGGTGATATGACCACAGCCTCAGTCCAGGCAACCTCACTGTTTTGAGGTTTTGGTTTGGTTGGGTTTTTGGGGCATGTGGTGATTTGGATACGCTGCCCAGGGCTGTGGTGGAGTCCTCATCCCTGAGAGATTTAAAAGCTCAGAGTGGTGGAGCTCAGGGATGTGGCCTTGGCAGTGCAGTGTTAACAGGTTTTTTTAGATGTTAGTTTAGATGTTAGTTTAGTTAGGTGTTAAAGGTCTTTTCCAAGCCTCTATGATTCTATTATTCATTAAAGCCTATTTCCTGATGAGATGTTGGAGATGCAGAATAAGGTTTGAGATAGTGATCTGTGCAGAAAAGTGTCTCCTGAGGGAGCACAGAATGTACAGAAAAGGATCCATGCTTTTTCTGAGACCAGTTGGAACCTTGTCAGGACAGTTTTTTTCATGTGGAAACATGAGGCATCAACCACAAGAGCAATATTCCTCTTTTTGTTGGTGGAGGAAAGTAACTTTGGGGGGCTTTTTTTTCTGAATGTCACCTTTTTATGAAGCATCACTACTTGCAGCTACAGAACAAAGATCACTCGTCAGAATTTTGTTCATAATTTCACCATTTCTTGAAAATTTCAGCATTTGCAGCTGCTCTGGTCTCCCTTGTCAGCGGGAGTGTTGTGCATATGCACACTTTTAAGGCTTTTTACTCCTGGTACCAGCTACTCTTTAGGATTCAGACTGACACAAAGAGAGCCCATGGCAAAGGTGCACATCCTTCAGCCCTTTCCACGGGACACAACATGAGCTGCTCAGAATTCCCAGTGGGATTGAAAACAAAACCAAACCCCAGTCCTCGATATCAGAATAGGAACAAGTTTTGTACCCATCTTCCATCTCAATTGTGCATTTTGTCATTTTATTCTTGGCATCTTGTTTTAATTTCCTTCACTTTTTTCATACCTTGGTATTTTCTACAGGTTCCACTGACCTTTAAACGTACAAGTCTCATATTTCTGTAATCTTGTGTGTTTTGTTTTAATACATGATGGTTTTTTTCCAAATATTAATTCTTTTTTTATAAACTCTGTTTTTTCCTAAAGTAATAATGTTGCACATCAGTGGATTAATTTTTCTTTCTAACAGTTTAGTTAAAAAGGGTATGAATTCAAACAACTGTCTTGGCACTCTTGTGATATTTTCCTAACATTCTCCATGATTATAAAATGCTAAATTTTGTCTGCTGAACTTTAGAAACTACTTCAAACACGGAAAGATTTTTTTCCCCCCATTTATTAATTTTTTAAAATCAGTAACTCTATATAATGTGAATGCGGCATTAGCCTGAATAATGACTTATTCTCCAGTTCCATCTGCATATCTGATTTAATTATGCTCCGAAGGAGGAAATGCAAAGGAGATATTATCTTAACAAGTTAAGTTTTCTCTTGCACAGGAAACATTTTCCCCTCACTGCCCTTTAAGTAGCTGGTTTGTGTCCCCTGATGCACAGCAGGGAATGGCATTTACCTACCTGTGGCAAAAGGAATCCTATGGATGGAAAACCGGTCCATGTGTGAATTAGCTTGGAGTTGTATTGTGTTTCTTATACTAATATAATATTGTTCTAGTGCTTGCCCCTGATTAAAGACATACATAAATAAATAATTTATAATTTAATTAATAAGGTATAATATGCAAAGCACAGTAATTTCAAACAGCTTGTAATGTCTCTAATGTACTTTCAATTTTTTATTTTACATAAGGGCTATATTCATTATGTGGTTATGATAAACATACTAATGAATTTTATTACAGGAACAAATTTAAACATGTAAATGAGATCAAATAGTATTAAAATGCAAACGATGGGGAAACTTATTACAAACTAACCTTGCCAACATACATGGAGGGATGTTGCAAAAGGACTCAGGAAGTTGCACACTTGATACAAAGTCAGTGCAGTCCTTTCACAAAGTCACTGAAAACAAGAATTTGTGAACTCTCCAGTTTTAGTGTTGCATAAACTCTGTTGAACAAAAAAAGTTAACTCGGATCCTGGGCTTGCATGTAACTTTGGGTGACAATTAAAATCCCTTTTCTTGTTCCAGTGAACAGTAATCTGTGCATAATTACATTCAAATGAGATATTAGCATTTTTTGTGCCTACTCTTTGTTAATTGCAGAGTTCACTCACCATGGTGATGCTTTTGATAGAATCAAGCAACCTTATTGACCTGATGCTGCAAGGCATGTTTGGAAATTCTGCTGTATTTTTTTTTTTTTTTCAATTTTTTTTTTATTTTGGCATTTTGAGGAGTCCTGCTGCTTTTATTACATTCCTGACACTTTTGTTAATAAATCATTGCAAAGTTAATGAAAATTGCATTCAGGCATATCCAAAATAATTGTGTCCTTTGTCATGCTAATAAATGGAAAGATGTTGATCCAATGGGTGAGTGCATGCCCATTATGGGGAAGTTTGTGATACGTGTGCCTGTTGCGCTTGGACTTTCTGCCTTGGCAAATCACTCCATGTCAAAACAGGGATGGGGAAAACAAAAGTCAATATGTTTTATTTCAAAAGTTACACAACCTGCCTCTTAATTAGGCTGGAAAGCAGGGAAGGATTGAAATGTGTATATGAAGATGTACAGTTACGGTATTATCTACAGGAATCGGCAGCTGCCTTACACCAGAATATCCTCTGGGATGAAAACAATTAAATATCTCTTTCTTCTTGCCTTCTGAACTTTCATGCTTATTAAACCCTGATGATAAAAGATAGAAAAAACCCCGGCCCTTAAGCTTCACTATAATACTGCGCTGTGGTGGAGGGAAATAAGCCAACAGCTGTGTGGGGCTTTTTAGAAGGGAGGGAGGTGATGATTTTTGGTTTAGCCTCCTTTCCAGATAGAAAACTGGAAAAGTAAAATGCAGGTGAGATTAAATGGAAATTAAATTCTGCCTTTTCTTTCACTGTGTTTATTAGTAGTGACTTCTGTGGCTTGAAGCCACACTGATAAAAGCTGGATTAGATTTTTGGTGCAGAAAATCTTTTACATGTTGCAGTAGTACTAAAAAATAGAGATTAAACATTAAGGAAATATTTACCGGGAACAATGGTATTTCATCCCGCAATGTTAGAGTTAAAAAATGTTAATAGGATAAAAATACAGGCAGTTTTAGCCAAGAGTACTTGATTTATACACTGGCCCATCCTGCAGGTTTGAGGTGGGAATTAATTCTGCTACTCAATCAAAGAGTGTAGTTTTCAGAACTGTCACATTAGGTGTAAGATGCAGGCTGCTGTTTGAATTAGGGGGTGTTTAAAAGACACCCCCTAATGTTTAAAAGTGGATTTTTTGTGTTGTCTGAATGTGTATTTTTTCCTCTCCTAATTGCAAGAATGGTGTATTGCCCTGAGATGGGCAATTTTTTTTTTTTTTCTTTTTTTTCTTTTTTTGGTTAACAGTAATTTAAAGCTCACGGAATCATAATAAGGACATTTAGGTTCTTAAAACAGTATCTGCAAAAATGCAAGGCTTCAAATCTTCAACTTCTCTTTAATTTGCTCTTAAAGTGCAGCAAAGTCTTTTGTGCATGAGGACCCCCCTGACTTCAGTGAGGTTTGCACAGGTAACGAGGGTGGGACACAGCTGAGAAAAGAGGGGTGTGTTTGGGAGACTTAAAAGATGCCTTTCAAACAAGTTCGGAAAACGGTCTGGAGTGAAGGGAAAGAGGTGTGAGCAGCAGTATTGGCAGCATCCTTGGAGAATTAGTTAAAATCTATGACTTGTAAAAGCTGAAAAGAGACTTTCCCTGCGAGCTGTAATCGCCCACTGTGTGATTTCTCCTCTGAAGCGTTTGAGAAGTGTTTGGCCAATGATGACGTGTGGAGGTGGAATTAAGGGAATCAGTGCAAGGCTGATCCAGGTTTAGAAGTGTGCTACACAGCTCTGTGTTTGTAGCAATGTTTTCCTCCATTTGAAGCACATTTATAAATCTTGGAAACATGAAATTATAGGCAATCAAAACAGGAAGGTGAAGCAGCGCAGTTTCAAGGCAGCATGAAGGAAAGTCTCATTGCTCCTTTTTATTTTGGAACATTTTCTCTGCATGACAGAAATGGATGGGCTCTCTCCCTTCTAAATAGCCTCTGCAAAGATGTATATTTTCTAGAAATAGATAGCGAGTACCATTTGCTGTCAGGTTATTGACCAGGTCAGATCATCTGCCAAATTTAGATTGAGGGATTTAGTGAAGGGCAATTTATGGAGTTCAGCTTTCTCACTTAGACTTCTTGCAACTCACTGGAGCGAAGACGGGCTCATTCAAAGGGTAGAAATCCATTCCCCTGCTCCAGTATTTGTATCCAGGCTCATTCTGTGTTGCTCTGCCAGGCACTGAGGAGCTCCTGCTGTATTGCTGCTGAGCTCCAGCCCTGTTCCGTGCCCGTTGGCGGGGGATGTTGAATTAGTATTGCACGATGTGCCACTCTGACCTCCTCACAGCAATTCTGTGGGATCCTGACCTAACTACAGGCACCTGGTGATAGCACAAGGTAAAACATTATGCCAGCCCTGCCTGTGTTAGTGGGATTCCTCGGAAGAGTTTCACCGTGGTGATACTTGCAGAAAACCAGCAAATCCCTGCCATTTATGCTTTTAAAGGAATGCTGACACTTCAGCAGATAGTGCTGTAATGTGTATCCTGAGAGTGTTCACTGACTCTGAATGAAGTGACAGTAAAATCCTCACTGAAGTATGAAAAGGTTACTGCAATCCTCTTATAGCTGGAGTCTGACGAGTTTTCCTGAGTTCCTGCTTGTTTCTTCTGTTGCTCTTTCAGATTTAGGCAATTCTCACGATAAACTTGCTAGTGGCTGTTTTACTCCATGATCTTAAAGGTCTTTTCCAGCCTAAATGCTTGTAGGGTGACTGAATTGTTAGCTGTGCCATTTGTACTTCACTGCAGGGGTTCCTGGGAAGCATTTTTTCTGTTGCCGGTTTCTTCTGGTTGTTTGTTCCTAGGAGTTGCATCCCTGCTCACCATGGCATTTGCTCTGGATATGGTGGCCTGCAAGAGCTGGAGGGGCTGGTCCATCAGCATATTTTATTACGTGGGGGTAGAAAGGTTTGCATGGGTCAGGTAATTCTACATCCACTGCCATATTTCACAATCCCATTTTTAAAGTAATTTTATACAAGAAAATGTGGCTTTGTAAAACTTGGTTAAATCAGAGTCAAGCTGTCTCCAGCAAACTTCATAGGGTTTGTTCTTTTTTCATTAGTGTGTTGTACATATCATCACAGGTGTGTAAAATTTATATCACATGTTTATAAACTTTACAGTTTTAGAAAGCTCTCACATTATAGTTCCCAGTTTTCTCATGGAGGTCTTGCTGCAACTTTTATCCCACAGGCTGAATTCCTGTGTTAAAATGTAACAAGCAGTGAAGGAACCTTTTTTTTTAGGAAGAGAATCGAGAATTGATGAGAATGAAGAAAATTTTACTCAATACTTTTTAGATAGTACGACATGAAAAAACAGTTGAATTTGATATTTGAAGCATAGTAGGGCTGTTATTCCTGTTGAATGCTAGTGCTGAGTATTCTGGTTCTCAGTTTGTGGAGGGAAAAAAAAAAATTCAGGCAATAAAATGAGTATCTCTTTGTTTTTTGAGGAAAGTTTACAAGAGGTTTACCTTCAGTCAGGCTAATGTGGAGAGTCAAAAAGCCGTCCTTGCGTTTCATGGTAGAGAATCTGGTGTTAAAGATGGAAAAGGGAACAAGATGAACCCAGGGAAAATCCCTCCTCAGAACAGCTGCTAATAACCTTTTGGGGCTGATAGTGACTTCCTGTGAACTGGCAGTGAAATCCCAGGTTTTTTCTCATGCAAATTCCAGCAGGCACAGGGATCAGTTTGCTTTGTATGTAACAACCCCTCGGCTGACCAGGTGAGCGTCTGGCTGGGCTCGGAGTGCAGAGGGAGTCCCTGTGCAGAGCTGGGAAAGGGGCAGGCAGGAAGAGCCCCCTTTCCCAGGCTTTTGGGGGCACCCTGTGGGAAAGGCTCGGTCCTCGCCACTTCAGGTCGCCGAGTTTTGTGGATAAGCACAAAACTTGTCAGATGGCATCAGCACATCCTGCTGGGAACTTCCACAGCAGGGGTGGCCTGGGTCAGGAGAAAGGAGACCTGCAGAACAAGGAGCTTTGGAGCAAGAGATGGCAGAGCTGTTTTCCTTTCTCAGGGAACAGAAGCAAACAAGAAGCCAGCATATGCTGGGAGTCTGAGCCCCCAGAATGTTTGCATGGTTTGGGAAAACATCACCAATAAAACCTAAGTGGTTGCCACCTTGTATGGGTGAGTCATGTGCTCACAGTTCTGACTGTGAACAAAGTCAAAAATACAAAATTTTTGGCAGTCGTAGAAAGCAGGAGACAATTCATCATAACTTATGAGAACTGCAGCATACAGAGGAGGTTTCCTTTGTTATTCTTGCCTTAATTTGTCATATATACAATTCCCGCAAACTGTTTTTAACAGGTTTCCCCACCATTTATTGTAAGTACAGGGTCTCCCTTCATCCCTCATTTAAGAATGTCTTACAATTCCCTGCAAATTTTTCTACTAAAAAGAAAAAGATAAAGCCATGTAGATCTTGGAGGAAATCCAAGACTATCATAAAAAAAATCAAAATAAATATCACTGATTTTAAAATTAAGCTGAGGGCATTGATACCTAAGTCCAGCAGATTCTGGGCACTCTATAGTTAGAAGAGTGAAGTCGCTGAGCTGCAATATCTCCTCACAGATGAGTATTTCTTTTCCCTGTGCTGGTGCATACTCTGTGCAGTCAGTTTCTATTTAAAACCTTGTGCTGGAACACCTCCATAACTCAAATTCCTGTTGAGTTTACTGGATGTTTTGTGAATGGATATACTCTGAAGAATTAAAGTTTCAGACTTTTTAGAGGAGTGGTTTTGATTTGTGTGAGGAATGATCAAATTCAAGAGAAAAGGAAATTGATTTTGTCAGGTAAATCATATTCTTATCCTGCATAAAATTAGCAAGAATTTATTTTTTGGAGTCACATGAATATGGGAGGAAAGATGTGTTGTATTATTTGTGAGCAGATAATGACAGGACAGGGGGCAATGGTTCTAAAGTCACAGAGGGCAGTGTTAGATGGGATACTGGGAAGAAATTGTTCCCAGTGAGGGTGGTGAGGCCCTGGCACAGGCTGTCCAGAGCAGCTGTGGCTGCCCCATCCCTGGAAGTGTCCAAGGCCAGGCTGGATGGGGCTTGGAGCAACCTGGGATAGTGGAAGGGGTCCCTGCCATGGCAGAGGGATGGATTAGATCTTTAAGGTCCCTTCCAAGCAGGATCTTTAAGGTTGCTTCCAAGACAAACCATTCCATTTTCCTTCAGTCCCTTCCCCACACTCACAGCCTGCTCTGAGCACGGGCAAGACGTTTGGAGTTTGTCCTTTTAGCCCAGGAACACAGAGCCACTGCAGCCCAAGCACAGCCCTGCTGGGTACCCAGGGGTGGCTGAGCTTGCCCTGTGGATCTCAGCATACAGCAAAGGTGATGGATTGCTGGTCCTGCTTGCTCCCAGCTGGGAAGCAGAGCAGCAGCGGAGCGATGCCTCAGGGCAATGCCAAGTTTTTGTTTTTTAATTAGCCATGGCACCAGTTTTCCCCACTGGAGGGCATGGTACAGGCCTCCTGATCAGCTGCAAACTAGCAGCACCACTAAACTGTAATTTCTGTGTAATTTCATGCTGTTACATGATAACTTTAAACCCTGCTTGCTGTTGAAAGTTGTCTAATTGCACAGTTGTTTCAGCGAGGCTCTAAAACGTTACGGGTGCGCTGCCGTTTTATGGGTCACCCACAACAACCTTGATGCTCTTCTATACATCCTGGTACAGGCAAATTCCAGCAGTGGAGTGTTGTTTTATTCTGATTGTCAGGAAGTTTGTGCCATGTGCTATAAAGCTTCAAAAGTGTGTTTTGGAAGTTACATATAAGAGAAAAATAACAAACAAACAGTAGGAATCTTTCCTGGTTTTCTTTCTGGTTTTGTCTCTCTGATCAGTGTATTAATATCTATAATTAAAACATGAAAGATCATGAACTGCATTTCAAGGGTTGGTTACACAAATTTTAACATTTCTTTACATTCTCTTGATATTACTGCAGCTCATGCAGTTATATTATGCACTCTGACATCTATGTCATGTCATGTTTGCTCAACTTGTTTACCACTAATCAAAATTAGAAGTTTGTTGTTGTTTTGGGTTGTATTTTCCCTCAGTTCTTTCTCTGCAGGGTCAGCCCAGCTAAAAGAAGATGAAGCTGTCTGCTCTCAGCTTATGCATCATCACCAACACTAAACATGCCAAGTTCAGAACCTGTATTTTGTTATCTGACTATTGTTGATAGCAGAAAAAAGACAGCTTGATTTTCATTAGCAGGGCTGACCTTACAGGGCTGGGAGCAAGGGAAAGAAATGTATTTTGACTTGAAGTAAACTGAGGAAACATGACATGGAAGTCAGAGAGGGATTATATATGCATCCCTAAGGTGTCATTTTTAACAAACCGTCGTCTTTCACTTGAGAAAATTCTGAATAAACCACTGGAGAGATTACCGTAGCTGTCCAGCTGGCAAGGGCCAATACTTCTGACTCTGAATTATGCATTATCCTTTGCTGCTGCTTTTTTTTTTTCTTTCTCCTTTTGATAACTGTTTCTCTTGCCCTTACTGGGGATAGAGTTGAAAATATATAGTCTTTGAAATATGAAAATTCAGACTTCTTAGCTTTTTTGCTCATGTAGCTCATTCTAAGAGTGCATTTTATAGGCTCGTGTAGGCTTGCCTTTTAAAAGTTGTTTAATTTTCTTCGTGCTGCATAGTTTGAAATAAGAACTCCTTCTTTATGCTCATTCCAAGGCCAAACATTAGGCTGGCAGAAGTGTTTCCTTCAGTCCCAGTTACATTGAATTCCTCTTTCTCTTCTATCACCTACATTGTTTGTTATTCCTTTGCCCCCTGCCTGTGTGTTAAAGGTTGGGGAGATATTCTGGAAACCTGGATTCAGACAGAGTTTTCACTGAGAGCTGTGGCTTGGGGAATGTATCTCAAGTTAGGTTTCCTTCCCACCCTTCTGCTTTGTGAAGCCCACTGTGAGGCAAGCCTGGAGCTGCTCCATCCTGCTACTTTTGGACACTGCTGGAGTTCCTTCCCGAGGGTGTTTGAGGAAAGGATGAACAGTTTTATAAGAACAAAATTTGGCCCTGAATCTTAAGCACTGTAACCCTGTTTTGGAAGTTATACCAACTGTTCTATAAATCAGCCAGCAATGTGCTGTCAGTGCTGAATTTTACTTTTAAAGCACAAGTCCAAAATAGAGGCGGAATTCAAAGAAGAATTCCAGAGAGCAAAACTTCTGCCAGACGCTTCTGATACAATTGAGGAGAGCGGTCTGTGTGTTGTAGCACAAGAAAGTGCAGCAGTTGTCCCTCCTGTGCTCTACCTGTGCCCCTTTAATTTTTCTGCCCATCTGATTTGTCCTGAGCAGAGAAATGAAGTTTCCTCTGCTTACAGCTCGTGGAGGTGAATCAGTTGGAATTTGCTCAAGGAAAAAAAACACTTCAGGCATTTCCTGCAACAAGGCAATACATAATGCAGAGATGTCCAAAGGGCACAGTCAGGCCCCAGGCTCTCCATCCCACCCCATTCCCACAGGAGCTCTGGCAGCAGGAGCTTTCTCTCCCATTATTCCGCTGTCGTTGGCGCTGGATTTTGGGAGCCAAACGGGCTGTGGGAATGCTGTCACTGCCTGCCGTAGGTGGCCTCAGTCCTTGGCAGTCCTCATGCTCCCAGTTTGCAGCCTTCCCAATCCAGGGGTTTATATCAGGTGAAGCTGAACTCTCTGGAAGGCTGCTCAGCAAAGTTGCTATTAAAGTGACACCGCCAGCTGTAATCTTCTTGGGTTTCATTGGAATTTTAGTGCCAAAAAGTTGACAAAGTCCAGATTGTAGCTTTAAAACTGCCAGGCAAACCAATCCTGTATAATTTTGTGTAAGCAGGGGGGTACTTGGTAGTTAAAAGATGATGCTTGACATCTCTTTGCTTTATTCTGTTTTATTAAAGACAACTCTTTAAATTTACTTGAAGGCAAACAGAGATCCTAATTGTCATGTAGAAGTATTTACATGATAAGATACTGTTAGTTATTGAAGTGATAAGAAGAATTTCAGTGCAACTATGGTTTAGATAGAAGTAGAGAATGGTGATGTACTTCATTTAACTTTCTCATATTTTAAAAACATTGTACTTGAACATTTTTGTAGAAATTTTGAAACCTCAGACTTCTAGACTGTAAGTCTTCTTTTCCTAAACTATCCTAACACTACAGATTTACGCCAATAAATATTAACAAAAACATTCAAGAAGCCGAAGTGGTCTTTTTAGTGTTTCTCTGAGTGGTATAGTATTGGTGTTTGAATGGGGGAGGAAAAGATAGAAGTACTTAATTATATAAAAAAGGATAAAACCTTAATTCTTTAAGTGTAATAGAGTGTCAGCCTTTTCAGGGTATTGGTGAAAATATTCTTTTTTTACTTCTTTCTTCTTCCTAACAAGAAACCTTGTTTGGCAAGGTGGCAACCTTGCTGAAATACTCCTTCTCTACCCTTCATGTAATGTGACATATTTTACTTTTGTCTTTGTCTTGTTTATTTTGCTGAACAGTAATTTTTTGCTGGTATTAACCAAATGAAAATCGTGGAACAAAATATCTGCTGTCTTTGGAAATCATATATGGTGATACAGATGTAAAGTACAATGGCACATGGAGAAAACACATGATGAGATAGGGAATTGATATTTCACATGCAGATCCAGACATATATCCACTGTTCCCTGTAGTCCTGGTGCCATTGCAATTTTCCATGTGCCTACATGGTGAGTGATCCCTGTCTGTTGGGGTCTGCATGGAAAATCAGCCACAGAAAATCAGCCAAACCCCTGGGTGATGCAAGAAAACAGCAGTTTAAAAAGGAGGAGAGAATTCATCTCAAGAAAAAAAGGGTTTATGCTCTCTCCTAGAGATGATCCCAGCTCAGTGGAGAAGCAGAACTGTTTAAGCACCAGCCATGGCACTGAATTCATTATTTTAGGACAGAGTACTTAAAATCAGGTCCATTCTGCTTTTTGGGCTGCAGGGTGAGACGAGTCCAAGACTTCGTCTGGAAATGTTTCCTGGTGGATATCAGGGGTTGAAAATGCCTTTAAATGTTCATAACCTTGACAGGGAAATCTGTGAGTACACATATGGTTGATTAAGCTGCCACCTGCGTTCTGGCATTAGAATATATATGAATTTTTGATTTTCATGCTACTGATTTTGAGTAGTTAATGTTGCTGTCCCACTGCACAAAATATTCTCAAAGATAAAAATACAGTTTTGCGGGGTTTTTGTTTGGTTTGGTTTTTTTTCCTAGAGATCTTTAGTCATCCCTTAAATAAATGCTGTTTACGTGCTGTCATCTTTCATGAGTATCAGCGAGTGTTTGTCCACTTTACCCTGTACGACCTTGACCATTACATCAGTTCAGAAATTAAAACCAGAAAAATCATATAGTCCTGTATTTGTCAGAAGAAGATTTTTTTGAATCTAACTCGTCAACCTTGTTGGTTTTTTGCACTGTTTCCCACTAAACTCCAGCTCTAAAATGGCAAAGGGCCATTGCTGATGCCAATCAGCATGTGGTATTTCTATTGTTGGTGCTACAGCTTGTGTGAAATAAGGAAGTGCTGCTGCTTAGAATATTTCCATGACCATTCATTATTTATTATGTTGCGATAACAAAGTCGCTTTTTAAAAATCATAAAAGAAATGTGGGGTTTTGTAGAGGTAAGAAATGAGTGGGGAAGATTTCTGCACAATATGGCTTTTTCACACTGCCTCATTTTCAGCGGCTGACTTAAGTGTTCAAAGTCAGGGTCTGAGCTGCTTAGAGAATCAACAGAGAGCCCAACTGGGACCCTGCTTATTTTTATAGATTATTTAGGAGACCTGCTCCTGCCAGGGTAGATGATGTGAATATATCTCTCTATGGTAAACCATCAGATTAAAGGAAAATAAGGCCTTCCGAAATTTAACAAGGGCCACAGGTAATTAGTGTTAAATCTGCTTTCTGCGTCATTGAAATGTCATTGGAATCTGGCCCAAGACTTAAGGTATGGTTCTTGTTTGACATAGGGACACCCTAAGCAGCTTTAGCTCTCTTGAAATCAGTCCTATTCCATGGCATAGGAGTTGAAACAAACCGGTTGCAGAAGGTATATATCACACATAGGTGACAACACAGGGTAATCCTTTTCCTTCTGAGAAGGCAAGGCCTGTTTTTAATTTTGTTTTCTCTGTAACGGTGCCACTTACAGCATATGATGAATGTACATACGAATTAGTGCTGATAAATAATGCAAGTCACTTGAGTTAATTTTTCTTGCTGAGCATATCTTCAGCATGAGCAAATCCTAATCAAAGATGGGCAAAAACCACAGAGAAATCCAAGTTGTGAGCTCATTGCATGATGGGGTCTGAACAGAGATGCGGTGACAGCTCCTGTGCCCAAATGAACATCTGGGTTTTAAAGACACAGTTCACTCAGGAGTACACTTAGGCCTTGGAAAGAGCTTAAAGGTGATTTTGGAGAGACTGAACCCAGGTGATGGCCCAGCTGGTTTTCCTTTCCACTAGAAATAGATAAACACTGTCCCTCCCCCTTAACATACATGTGGTCCCACTGCTCCGTATAAACCACAGCCCTGTTGCTTCAGGACACCTCAAGCGTCTGGCAGGGCAACCGTCACACTCATCTTGTCCTTCCTTGTAAATATTCAGTAATTTTATTTCTGCCCTAAGTGCTGCTCTTGTTATTTGGAAACAGTGTGGGAAGTGAAAAATCATGGAAACTTCCCTGATTTGGAGTGAATTTTCACACTTGACTGGGACTCTGGAACTGTCCTTAGGTCTGTCTCTGAAGGGAAATGAACATGAGAGGAAACCAGGTGTTCACATTTTAATTCTCTCCAGGAGTAAAAAGATTTCATGTTTATTTTTTCTTTAATGCGTATTAAACTTCTGACTGTGAATACTTGGATTAAAAATCATATGCAACGACTATTTTAGACAATGTCCTTAGGTGCCTTTGTAACTCCATGATTGCCTGCTCCCTCCAGAGGCATTGGAACATCTTAAAATGGAAGCTAGGGTGTCTGGATAGCTGCTTGGCAAGTGTTATTAAAAGCATAAAATCCCTGAGCTGGAGGCTTCATTACTTGATGATATTTCTGCATGAAGGATGGGACTATGGTAAAATGTTCTTTTAAAACACGCAATAGATGATAAGAATTAATTGATCTTAAAAATACGTGTTTCATCTCCAGCATGGTTTATGCACACCTGGTAATGTTCTTGGGAGAAGGGCAGGGGCCCAAAGGAAAGGGGAGGCTGTGGAGGAGGAGGCCAGGCCCCTTCCTATAAACTGCCTTATCCCTGGAGCATGTGGGGAAATTCCACCTCCTTGTTAAGACATCCACACTGTGCTTCCCAGCCTGTGAGCTATAGCTTCCTGAAAAGACATTCCTTATTTCCATGGCATGCTGCAAAAATGGAGCAGCATGGAGCCCCAAAGTAATAATTTGCTGAAAGAATTTCATCCATCCGGGAAGAGACTTAAGCTACTGCCTCCTGGTTTTGTCTTTATCCCTGTAATTAATCAGATACCTAAAGAGTCCTGGAAGAAATTCAAGGGAAAAAGAAGGCAAGCTGCAGCTTTGCTGTGTCTTCCTTGTGATTCCCAGGAGGGTTTTCACTGCACTTTTCCCTGTCTTAAATGTTCTGTTGAATGTTTCCTCCTGTTTGTCGTAATTTTCTCAAAATCCTTCTATATAGGCTCAGTTGTATGCACACATGTATGGATTCTGTCCCAAGAAGTTGAGACCCTTTGCCTTTGGAGTTATCTTGCATCATTCCTCGACAGGAATTTTTCTCTTCTGAAGCACTAATACATTGTATTTGTGGGGAACATTTTTGGTTCAGGCAAAAGAGTGGCCATGGCTGATTTTTTCCAAAATCAACCTGAATTTGGCTTCCTGTATTAATATGCATAGAGTTACCTGTAACTTCAGTGGGGGTGGTGCATGTTCAACACCTTGGAAATTAGGTCACTGTTTAACGGTTTAAATATGAATAAGGTGCCTAAGGTGGGAGATTTTGGCCTTAGTGAATTGCCTCAGGTCACAGAGCAAATCAATGGCTGAGTCAGCATTAGCAGCCAGGACGTTTTGCAAGCAGGCAAAGAGTTTCCTCTGCTGTAGCCAACCCATAAATATGTCTGTATGTACCTCAATGTAGTTAATTAATTCAGCCCATAGTGTCTTTGCACCCGTCTGTACTCTTATGGCTGAAGGCAACATTGCATTTCCATTAAAGCCTCAGCAGCCCCATGCTTGCTTCAAGTCAGGTCCCAAATCTATAGCTGGGAGTCAAATCCAAACCAACAGCTGCCATTTCCTCCTTTTGGGCAGGATTCAGCTTAGCAGGGAAATGGAGGCATTCCTCTTCAAGGCTTGGCCCTGGAAAAAGAGATCTCAGAGAGCACAAACCATAGTGTTGGCTTACAGAGAAGGGTTTGTTTAACTACTGGGGGTTATCCCAGTCACAAGTTCATCCTTATTTGATAATAATGCAACAGAAGTTTGATGTATTTGCTTGACTAAGATTGCCATCTGGGAAATAATATGTTTTGTGAGTGTTTATAACAATCATGGTTTAAGCCAAAATTGACTTATCATGATTGCTGCATATAATGCTGCAATATCCTGATTGAGACTGATATTTTTTCTTTGTTGAGTGGAGAAAATGTATTTTGAGGGCTTTTTGAATTTTCAAAGTATTTTTGTGCAGTATAAATCATGCATTTTCTAAAGCAATGATTATAGCTGAATATTCTCTGTTCTGGAGCTCAAAAGAAGAAAAAGGTTGTTTATATAATTTTTAAGTGTTACATGTATTTAGGCTTTTGCTTTTTTCTTGACTGCAGATTGTTCCTTTTGAATTTTGGACTAGAATGGGTTTGAATTTCGTGGGTTTGGATTTTTTTCTAAGCATTGTAGTTCCAGTGAAGGAAAAACTTCAGTACTTTTCTGTCTTGGGAAAGAGCAGTTCTGCAAAGCGTGCCAGATCTGGATCATTCCAAGACTGCCCAGGAATGTCATCTTCATTTCTTAGATGTGATATAATCTGCAGGGAGAAAAGTTGGAGAAATTCTGTAACTTTCCCGAGTCTCTGTTTATTCCCTTTTCTTCAGCATAGTACAAATTGAAGATATCAGCTTGACTTGTCAAAAGGACGGGAGTCCTGTCTTTTCCTCGTTCAAGAAACTTTCTATTTACCGATAGTACCAACTTTCTCACACTGTCTCAATGGTTGGATTCAGTGCAGAAAACGGTGGTAAAAGATTGGCTCTTCCTGTTCATTCTCTCTTCCCAGACTGTTTTCCAGCGACTGCCAACTATAGTGTTGTAAGATTTTGTGCAGTTTTTATTTTTGCAATGTGGACATCTGTCCAGTGGGAACAGAAGTGAGAATTTCAGAGTTTAATGGAAACCTGATAACTCAGTTATGAAAATGCTAATTAAGGCATATTTAAATGAGGCCTTTACAAATGATAGTTTTTATGACTAAAATCCCTTCCCACTTATCATCTGCTCAAATGACTGATGGAAAAAATTAACTGTTAAATTTGAAAACAAAGCAACTGTAGGACTCAGGGATTGTACACTGTCACTGTGATTTCTTTACATTTGCATGTGGTGTATTTTATGCTTTCAAAAAAAGGATATTAAGTGAAATTATGTGTTTCAAGATTCTCTCCTATTTCTGAGTTTGCTAGTACATGTTTTCTTACACTTAGAACTTCCAGTACTCAAACTTTCACCAATTTCTTAATCTGGAGTATTTATGGTACTGGGAATTGTATCCTTGCACGGTGTGGATCCATGCATCCAGAAGTGTGGGAGAAAGCCACTGCAAGGGGAAAAAAGTTCTGTCTTAAGCAGAAGCTGTCAGATCTTTGTAGATGAATAAACACAAGAACTTTTCTACATCTTTTGCATGGCATGGCCAACACCCCCTGGTGCAGTGTGAGTTTGCTGAATTAGGCACTGTTTCACACCCCCTTTCAGCCTGTCAGAGAGGTGCCAGCTTCCAGGAGAGACTGGTGCTCTGCAAAGGCTCTCCGGAGCTCTGCGTCCTCAAACTGCTTCTCAAAGGAAGATTGGAAATGCACTCCCCAGTCTGGGGCAGGCACTGAGTCCTCTTGCAGGGAGTACACCCTGAGAATACTGAGCCCAGCCACTCTATTTCAGTTGGAACAGGTGCCCTGTAGGTGCCACTTTTACCAGGATAAAGCTCCGGCTCTAGTCTGAGTCTCTTCTTTGACCAAGTGCTTATGGAGAAAACGTGCTTTTTGACAATCATACTTTTAAAGCTCTTAAATGTACATTTTCCTAGCTTGGAGAAGTTCTCCAAACCAAGTAGTTCTCCAAACACGATCATGCACAGAATATGGGGCGCAAGGTTTAGAGCAGCTCTCTTTGTTTATCTTTCATATAAATAATATCTGTACTGGATATTCCTTCTAAAATATGGATGAGTCCCAGGGTATGGAAATCATTTTGTTTCTCATCAAACTTGTTTCACTTGCAGGATTTTTGTTTTCTTGAAAACTCTTGCTGCTCACAAGGAACCTCAATGTGTTTCAGCATTATCTGCATGTGATAACATTTTGAAGATCTGATGGCATTCTGATAAAGAGTCATTTTACTGAGTTTTAGTGCTTTATTTCATGTGGTGGATTCATGTAGAAGACACAGGTGTAATGAGAGCCAAAGGACTGGAAGCTGAAACTACCTAAACTCATGCTGGAATAACTAGGAAGTTTTAAAGAGAATTCCTAAAAACATTTTGCAGTGTATGAGTTATTTTAATTCACAGCAGTTAAGAAGATAGAGACTTCAAAATGACTGTTCAGCCTCAAATAAAGGTTAAAGGTGCAAAAGAGTGAGATTTTGTGTCTCATGATACACAAATGTCTGAGACAGAAGGTGATGCTGCTCTCAAAACCTTCTGAATGTTCAGCCACGTGCAGTTTATGTACACACACGGCTTTTGGTAGGGACAGATGCACCCAGAACCAAACACAGGTATTTAGGTTTTTAAAGATAATTTTCAGAACTTTTCGGAGAGTTACCCTTGCTCTAGAAGCAGAAGTGTGCATTGTGTGAATGCACAGGATAGACACCACTCCTGTTTGTTTGTCTGACACTTCAGTGCAGCAGCACTGCTAAATCTTTAGTGTTGATGGTAATTAATGGGATTAGATGTTTAAGTCATTGTTCTCACTGGCTTGGAAAACCAACACTTTATATTTTAATCTCTTTTTAACGTCAGCAGTGGGATTTCTGTGCTGCCCTAACCCAAAATGTCTGACTAGATTAAATAAGTAAAGGCATTAGTAAGCAGCAATTATTCTGTGTATTGCTGTGGGTAACTGCACGTGTGTGTGTTCACTCAGCAACAGTGAGGAAAAGGAAGTGTGCACAAATCCTTAGGCTGTTATACAGAACTCTTCATATTTTCAAACTAGAGCTGTATGGAGTATTCTTTTTGGTAATGCCTTTACAGTAGTGAATTTGTTCTATTTTGACCCAAAGGGCATCAATTTTTCAGTTTGTTTCAGTATTTCTATACCTGGAGTGGGAGCAAAACCTGGCATGAATCTGTAAGAAATCCCTGTCACTGTCCTGTCTTGCACCAGGACCAAAAGACTAATGCTCAAAAAGTTGAAAGAGTAACCACAGAGATCTGGAGAGAAGTGCTCAGAGGGGTGAAAAATTGTGTTAGTGATCAAGAGAATTTTGATTAGAAAGCACTTTAGGTAGCATCTTCCATACACTGATAAATGTTCAGCTGTGAAAGCTCTCTGGGAATGAATTCCCTCTAATAATGTTTGTTTATTTTTACCCTCTTTTAAGAGCAAACCTCAATTATGCATCTGCCAAAGGAAAGGAGAGCATTTCGTCCACGTGTTGGGGGCTTTAGGATTTGATACAGGGTTTAAAGGAAACTTGAAGGCTAAGTTGCTCTTGACATTTTGGTTTTCTCTGAATTTAATACATTCGTATTTTTGGAGAGGCTTGATGATGGGAGACACTTTTTCCATGTTCCAGTATCTGACAGGATACTTCTTTCATTTTGCTGTGACATTCCTATTGAATTTAGGATAGAAGGCTCAATTTTTTCATCTTTATCCTGAGCTGACCTTACTCTCCAAACTCACACTTTAGAAGGGAGAAGGCCAGTTGTGTGATTTTCTGACAGGTTTCTGTTCACTGGCCTCAGAACTGGTCTCTGTCTGGATTCTGGATAAGGCTAAATCTGTTTTATTTGTGTTTGAAACACCTGTCTGCATTATGGGATGCTTACCTGGAGACAAAAGCTTTTTGCTGGTTTGCACTGCTGCCCTTGGGGTTTATTGAATGCTGAAATGGCCACACTTCAGGCAACATTGATAAGAAGTGTGGTGGCATCTCAGGTTTTCACTTGTCTGCTAGGTCCAAAGTAGAGCTGGTCTATCTAAAGCAGACATCTATGAGCTTTCTGAGATAAAAACATCTTGTTCAAGAAAAGACTCAGTTTAAGGAAGATTAAGTTGTCTAGAAATCATAAGAGATGAGAAAGAGTCAAACTTTTGCTGGTTTTTGGTTTTTCAGGGTTTTTTTTTTTATTTTTTTTTTTTTTTTCTTGTTTGCTGTGGGTTTTTGTTCTTAATGATAGAGCCAGGTGCCAACACCAAACGATTTGCAAAGCTTGTTACGGAGCTCGATGAGCATTGCAGCTGTTGCTGCAGTTCTGGATCCCTCCAGCTTATGCTAAACTTGCTGCTTTGAAATCCACACAGCCTGCAGATCATATCCCTGTATCCCTGATGAAGCTACCCCACAAATCTAAGGAATGGCTTCTTCCTTTCATCTCCTGCTGGTGGATGTTGCTGGCCTTACACTTGAATTATTTCAGGAATTTTCTATAGTAGAGGATGGTCTGTACTCAAGCACAAGCAGCACTGGGAGTTTGATTTAGGTAATACAACATTTTCCATCAATATTTGGCTCAACAGCCTAAGTCAGGTCTCTGGTGCATGCTTGGTGCAGTCCAGCCTGATTAATCCAGTATAAATCAGGCTATAAATTCTCTTCTGTTGTAGATTAAAAGCCTCAACCAGTCAACTTTGACTGTTCTTGCATGGTCATGCTTTATGTGAGTTTTTGTTCCCTTAAAATGCTGTGTGGTGTTCTGTGGTCACCATGCTCAAACTCCAGTGGGAAAAAAGGTGATGATATCTACTTAGTAATTTCTTGTGTCTCTAAATAAATGTTAGCTCCTTAGTAAAGTTCTTTTCTTCTCATGCTTTTACATGAGGGACTAGGAGAAATTGTGTCAACACTGTTTAAGGAGAAATGTTACACTATCCTTTTGGATTCTGAGAAATCTCATGTAAAGCAAGAACAACTTGACAGGGTATAACTTCACATTTATTCAAAATAAAATGATCATTTATTAAGAAAACAATGTCTGCTGGTGGTAACCCCATTCTGATTTTCTAAATTAGCCCTTCTCCACAACAGGCTCATTATCTAGGAAATGACTGCTGCTAGTACAGTATCAAAAGAAAATAGGCACAAGTAGCAGGAAGAATATTATTATTATAGCAGCTCCCAGTAGTGCTTCTACCATTAAGATTCTGTCAGAATTTTCATGGGAAGGCTCCTCTTTTCCAATATTTTTTATTTTTACATGACTATAAAATCAGAGCTATATAGGAATAGTCCATTTAAGGTCTGAGGCCAGCAGTGTGTGTTTGCTTTGAGCAGCTCTTGAAAAGTAACTTGATACCAACAAGTAGCTGTTCTGTGATTCCTATAACTGTGGTAAGGCATGGAGTTTAAACTGCCTGCTTTTTCCTTTGTAGTACACTAAATCCACTCATTTTATAATTTCCATCTGGGTTTGATCTCTGCCCGTCTCTCTCATCCTCCTCTCACAAGCCGGGATTCTGTTGGTGGCTCTACCTTCTGTTGGAAGACAGTGACTGATGCAGGAACAGTGTGACTCTCTAATCCCAACTGGAGTTCCCTGTTGACATCACTGGACATCAGGATTTTCCTCTGCTGAGGAAGGTTAGTGTTGATTCACATGATTCTAAACGATTGAAGCTTTCAAGCTTACCAGCAGCTCACAAAGCAAACAAAATAGATCGCAGAAAGTCTCACTGCTTATTTATTTGTGCAGTTCAGCTGGAATTCCAGAGTTCCTTACTGTGCTACCTAAAATATTTACCCCCTAGGGCAAGAGGAGTGAAGTGTTTGCTGTATTCTAAGGAAGTGATGGAGACCTCTTAGAAGTTCAGGAATTCAGTGTGGGCACATCAGGAGAACATGCACCTGTTATCTTGTTCTATAGGCAGAAGTGTTGTTTGTTTTGAATGGAAAGTGTTTCCTGTGTGTTGGCTCATGAGAAATAATTTGGAAGCCTTCATGCAATTTCCACTTGTTGAATATCAGTTTTGCCAGGAGAAAAATGTCCTGGGAGTCAGTATTCTAATCAGTATTTTTGTAAAAGAATACAAGGATTGAGTAGATCTAAAAACTAATCTACCCATACCGCAACAAAAGTGACCCCTCCAAGGAAGAGGAGCACTGAGAGGTGAGGGAAGGGGATGGGAAGCACATGGTGTCTGCTCTGTGACCAGACATCCTCGTCAGTGAGCCTGTTGCTGTGGTATCTTAAAGAAATCTGAATTTCTCATGGGTCTGTTCTGACCCTCTTGCTTTATTTTGCTGAAAACCTCTTCTTCTAACCACTACTAAGTAAGTAAAACATTTCTAGTGAAATATTTCCTGACTGAAGTTCTCAGAGGGGCTGAGCAGGGAGCTGCAGCACTGCCTGGCACGGGAAGAGGGGAGCAGCCACTGGGGAGAAGGCAGCAAACCATGGCCTCGTGCCTGGGCACCTGCCAGAGGAGAGCTCTGAGCTCTTGGGAAGGAGAGTTTGTGGCCAGCGTGGCTGCACAGTGTGGGGAGGAGGAGCGGTGTCCCTGCAAGAGGGGTTTCTTCCCCACTGGAGCTGGGACTGGGATGGTGATGGTGACCCAGGCTTGTCTGTGTTACGTAAGACAAGCTGGGTGAACCTTTTTGGAAGTGCAGTGAAGCCCGTGCCCTTCCTCACGGACAATGGGATTTTGGTCGCCGTATCAATTCCAAGCTGAGGCTCCTGCTGTCTGGGGCTTCAGCTGTCCAGACAGTGTCTGCTTTAGTTTTGTTATGCAAGGACATAAAGTGATGCAAGTACCAGCAAAATGCAAGTTTGGATTTTGTCTAATTATGACCTCCTTAAGTTAATTTTTATGCATCAAAGCTATTTGACATTTGTCAAAACAAATTCAAGTCCCTGGGAGAGATTTTCTGACAAACCCGCCATTGATCTGACAGCTTGCTCTCTAGGGAAGGCAGAGTGTGGCTGGCATTAAAGACTTAATGCTTCCAAAGTTCTCCTTTACTCCTGGTCCCAAGGCAGAGTGGCTGGGCCTGGGCGAAGCGGCTGCCACGGTGGCAGCTGGGAGTTTGACAGTGTTATGAAGAATCGCAACTGTTGAGCAGTGGATTGTTACACTGCCGATGACAGCGTCGCAAATTAATTCTGAAATTAACTGAGGGGACACGGAGAGGTCCCACTGTTCCTCGGAAAGGGAGAGGGCAGTGTGGAAATGAGCGGCGAAGCAGAGGGAGAGCCGCTCCCCGCGTCCCGCCTGGCGCTGGGCGCGAGCGCGGAACACGCGGATGCGCGGCAGCCACGTCTACCTCGGGAGCCTTGCAGGAGATGAGGAACCCAGGCTGTGGGGTGGGGGCGGGGATGTTTGGGGTTCTCTATTGCTCCGCTGAATGATTTATTGCACCTCCCGTATCTCCGAGATGAGAAATTAGTAGGCTGGTATTTCACTTCTGTTCTTAAAACAACCTGTTATTTTGCAAAATGAAATAATTTCTCATATAGCAGCCTTCTCCTAGCCTTTGTCAGATGTTATTCAGCCCAGAGTACTTCCGAATACTTAATACTATTTCACCTACGTGTGCAGAATGCCGTCTACTTCCAACCTGAGGTATCATTCACTGGTTTGTAGTAGCCATTAACATATGCTTTTCCCATGGTTTGTGTACTTATTCTAAGCATGTGCCTTTTACAATGCAGAACACAAGAGACTTGTTTTGTAAGATTAATGAAGGTCACCAAAATTCTCAAAAGTATTCTGATAATTAAGGCTTTGTTTATCAAAAACAAGTTATATTAAGAGCAAAAAGATTCATGGTAATTATTCATAATCTTAACAATTCAAGTGTAGCCACCTCATTTGTGCATTTAATTCTTCTTGTTAATGTTTTGCATAAATCTGCATAATTACTTGAGTTGCCTGTTGTAATTTTGACAGCTACTCAGTTCATGTGCACTAAAGTATATCAAAAGCTTGATGTGCTGAATATTTATAATTTTACGTATGTTCTTGGGATAATATTTTTTCAACAATATTTTTAGTTTTTGTAAAATTGACATGGAATACTTGGAAAGATTGCCAAACACAGATCTCCATATCAGCGCATGATGGAACTAGAGCAACACTTAAAGGTATAGCACTGAGGTTTGGAGGTATTTTACAGAAAATCCAAATGAATTGTGCACATGAACTGTTCTGATCGTTTTCCAGTGGGTGTGTTATACTCCACTAATGTAAAGACATCCTTTTTTTTTTTTTTTTTTTTTTTTTAAATTAAATTTTTCAGTGTGTTCTCCGCCTGTGCAAGTCCCACTGGATTTTATTCCTGGTCCCATACAAAAGAATAGCAGGGAAAAGTGTGGAGCAGCGTTAGCATGGGCAGCTCGCCCCGCTGGCAGCGCTGCGGCACTGCCGGGCTCCCGGGGGCTCAGAGAGCTCCCTGCCCTCCGTTCAGCCAAACAGAACGGCCCCAACAACAACCCGACAAGCAAAGTCGGACTTTGGCTTCCCAAATGCTCCTGCACGTGGACGTTTTGTGGGTGATGGACTGAGAGCGGCGTTTGTGGGATATACAAAAAGAATAATAGCGTGGCTCAGTCGTGTTGAGGCACCCTTCACCCACAGTTTTGGGGAGGGGAGGGATTTGCAGAGTGGGAAGGTGGCAATGACCTCTCCTGCACACAGAATAAATACCAAGGACAGCAAATACTGAGGGTATTTATAAATATCTTTGTGCTGGTGAATTACAAAGGCAGTTGCTAACTAATTACAGCAGGAAGTTTTCAGTGCATCTGATGAGTGTCTGGCACAGCGCGGTGTGAATCTTCAGTCGGCTCAAATCACACACATTATTCAGGCTTTTTACAAATGTTGACAAAATGCTGGTTTGAAAATTCTTGCTCAGATCCCTCAAAAATACTGTCTCAAGACAGTTTTTGGAAAGACTATGACTATTATTTTTGAAAGCCTGTGTTCTGCACAGTGAAGTTATCAAGTTTTGCATTTAAGAATATTCTTCCAGTGTGTAAAGCTGGTGTAGAGCTTTGGTGTAAAGCTCTGGTGTAAAAGTGTGTGCTCACTATTTGGGCATGTTTTACCTTACTAAAATAATGCTGTGCCTCGTAAAAAAGCTCCCCTGCATATGTTTATTAGCTCTTTCATGCAAAAATTAATGTTTTAATATGGAAACCAGCTTGCTTTAAGACAGACAAAAGGAGGGGAATCCTGCTTTAGCCATCAGAGCATTGTTTCCTAGGAAAGAGATTTGATATGAATGAAATGCTGTTGTCCAACAGGAGAAGAAAATGAATGTATTCAAGTCTTATCAAAAAGCAGAACCGAAATCCTTTGGATGCCGGTGTTCCAGCCCTGCAGATTCCTCTGCTGTCACACAGAGTTGGAGCTGTACAATAATTTTGAACACTTAAGGCCCCAGAAATATGGGTTATCCTTCAGTCATAGATCCACTTCAGGGGGGTTACACCATGTGAGGGGGGAGAAAGATTTAAACTGTTTCTGTTATGCTCAAAATATATTTGGGGTTGATTTAAGAGTAAAAGGAGGAAAAGTGCAGTTGTCATGCCCTGCTATCTTTCACTTTAATGAGCACTCAAATGTAAGTGAAAAATTAAAAGGTTGTTATATTTAGAAATAGCTGGAGCCATACACTCGATGTATGTTGCACACAGTGGGGAATGAGCATAAAAAATGAGGGGGAAAAACCCATCTACTTTGCAGCTATATTCATTAATTAAAAGAAGATTGTTAAACTAAATTTGGAAAGGGAAAAAAAAAAGAAGAAAAAACTTCTTTAATTGTGTTTACCCAAAAGCCTTTTCTTCCTAATTTAAATAGCATAAACATCTGGACTAAAGCAATATTAGAATCATGGCAGTAGTCAAGCAAATCTTGTGGAAAATAATGAAATTAGATCCCTGGTGTTGTGACAGAGTAAGGGCAGGATACATCAGTTCGATGTTAATAAAATTTCCATGAATGACTGAATACAATTAAGAAATTGTCAGTTGCGGCAATGAACTTTTGTAGCTCATAGATGTTTGCATCATTTGATTATGCTGGCAATTTGAAATTGTTTGTTAGTGTCTGTGTTGGGATATTAATTATGACCTTTATTATAGCCCACAATTAAACCAGTCATATAGCAACGAGCAGCCTGTGTTGTGGTACTAAAGGATCTGAACTGTTCAGAACAGGGTCTTGGTGTGTTCAGACCATTCACTGATCATCCAAATTGGAAATTATTTGAAATGATCCAGTACTTTAAAAAACAATTCAGCTGGGTTGAGTAATCCCTTTAATAAAGAAATTTTGGTTTAATAGCATTTTAACAGTTTTAATTGCTAACAACATCTGTAAAACTGTTTTAAAGAAGGGAGAGAGAAAGCATTTTTAACTGTGACTCCAAGACAAGCTTTCTCCTGCTTCAGGAAGAGAAACCAATTATTCATTGGTTAATTAGCTGTAAACAACTTTTTAAAGACACATCCATTATATATGTAATTATTTGAAAAAAAAAAGCTTTAATATTATTTGTGCTAATGCATAATTATTAGTGCGTGCTAAAAGGATTAGCAGCATTTAGATGACCACTATTGTTGGGAAATATCAGAGTGGAGAGAGATTACCATCAGGCTGGAATGTGCAGGGATGGATCCAGCGTGTGCCTGCACCCCTTCAGTGGTGACAGCAGACAAATCACACACACAGAAACAAAGCCTGGAAAGCTGAAACCTCACACTTTTCCCTCCTTAATATTTCTCTGATACGTGCAGGAAATATATCCCCACCAAAGGATTTCTGTACCCAGCGGAATACAGAGTTCCTGTGATATTTTTTTTTATTATTTTAAAATTTTTTTTAGACTCTCAAGGTACCGTAGTCTTTCTTTTTTTCTTCTTCTTTTTTTTTTTTTTTTTAGGACTGCGTAGTCCTTTTTTTATTGCACAGCTGACTGGCAACTTTACAATGCCCTCAGCACATCTATTTACTAACTGTTATACCTAATTTACTAAGAAGATGTAAAGTCCTGGTGAAATCTGTTTAGGCTTTTGTAATGTGTCGGCTGGAGCAGTGTTTATAGTCATTAGCATATGAATGAAAGGAATCATATTTTAACATTTAAATATTTTTAGTATAGGTCAAAGGAAACTGTAACATTTGTCCTAACACATTGCAAATTCCAAGTAAGACATCACAGAACCTGCCTGGAATTTGTGTGATTTATGCTTGTGTTGATAAAAAAAGGTTTGAGTGTATAAACTAAAATTACAGGAGGAGGCAATTCAGGGCCACATCAATAACAACTTAAGCATCTGAGTGACCTAATTCTGACACAACCACAGTTGTGTGGTGCTGAAATAGTTCTCCTGCACATTTCTAGCAAAATAAATTATGTTAAACAGAGACCTGGCATTTCATGTGCCTGGTCCCCTTATTTTGGGGCAAACAGAATTTTTCAGAGCAAGTTGTGGAAGCGAGTGGATAAATGGTGTGACAGGAGCAGTGCAGCTTCCCCTGAAAGGGTCACGGATGTGCTTTAGCCCTGACCTGCAAAGATGGACCTGAGCAGTGGGGGACTTGTTCAGTCTCCATGAATTTGGCTGCTTTTCAGATGCTGCCAGTAATGATGCTAATTGCTGGCATTGGTGATGCTCACAGGCACCTGTACCATGGCAGGATTTCTGATCTTTTCTACAAGAAAACAGCTCTCAATTCTCTTTTATGAAACTGGAATGTTTGACAGCTCAGAAGGAATACTATGGGTGATTTTAGCATTTCAGTTCACTGGATATTTCTAATTATCTGGAGTTGAAGGAGAAATGTTGCACTTTGGTTTGGCTTATTTCTTTACAGCAGTCATTGTGTGGAAGCATTTGGGGGGATGGAATTTTTGTTTTAGTTGACAAAGAAATTATTACATTTGAAGGGCTTTGTGTATTTAAGCACAGATGATTATTTAGAAGGCTTGGTTGCTGCAAATTGGAAGCCTCGTAGCTCAATTTACTAATTTATTTTGTGATCTGTGACTAAACTGAGTAAAAATGCAAATACCACAAGCCCTTTATATTTTATCACCAGATCAGTGTACTGATAGGAGGATCAGAGTCACTAAACAGTTCAACACTTGTGATTTCTAAGCAGTCAGACGCTAAAAGCATCTGTAGTGGAGACTACAGGAAAAGTCCTGTGAACAGAGTTTTTAATGCAATTCAGTAGTTATTTGTTTCTGACTTGGAATGCAGAAGCAAAACTTTATTGTCCGTTATGAGAATGTTTTCTTTTTCTCCCATCACATGTGGCAATGAGCCATCACTCTGTGTTGCAGCAGGATCATGGGCTAGGAGGAAACGACTGGGAAAGGTTGAAAGAAACACTGAAAACTTAAATGGGTGCTGGCATCACCTTTTGACTGCACCTCTGTTCAGAGAGCGCCAACAAAAATTATAATCTCTTAAATAATTTTTGTTTTTAACTGATATTCTCCCATGGTCTTAGGAGGTTTTGATTAAAAGCAATTTTATTTAAAAGTATTACAGCCATTTATTGGCTACTTATTTGCGAGTCAGTGTTAGCAGTGATGTCAGCACCTCTTTGGAAGCAGTGCTAGGGCAGAGTCCTTCTTCTGGTGATCACCGTGGAAGTTGTGCCCTTGCCTCTCAAGGAAGCAAGCTCTTAATAATAGGGGTCTATTAATCCCTATTTTTGCAGATCCAGCAGAGGGAGCAGAAGTCCACCAATGGGGTTGCTGTGGATGAAACATTTGGGGTGGCAGATGGGTTGGCAAAAATTGCTTGTGGAGGTGGGGAACTGCATGAGTCATTCCCCCCATATTCTGAGAAAACTGCTCAATTAAAACACTAAAGATTGCACTGTAATTCAGTAATTTTTCACATCCTGGAATTTAATTTTTTCTTAAATTCTCCATGAGTTGGATCATTATTATAACAATTGATTAGAACTATTTTCAGCACTTACACCAATGTAGTGATCCCAATTAGCCAGCAGATAATTGTTTTTGTAGGGAATAACACCCAGTCATGTCTTTGCACATCAACTCCCCTGCCATGTTGCTGCACTTGTGAATATACAGCAGAAGAATCGCCCCCTTTAAAAAACAATAATTGAGAAAGGATTAGCTGTAGTGCTGTAGTTATTTTAGGGTGCATGCCACGAATACAGATCTGTCCTGAGCGTTGCTACCTCTGCCTTAAAACCTGGAACAGAAATGGGTGGTGTGGGACTTGCTGCTGGAGGTGGCAGTGGGTAGGCTGTGATTTGCACCCAGCAGAGCTGCAAGTCCCAGTGCTTGGGGAGGGACACGGAATCTTCTGCTGATTTCTGAATTCAGTGGGACCAGCAATCAGGTGTGTCTCCTTAATGAGGAGCATTTCCCACTGCTTTTAGAACTCTCGGCAAGTTTAGTCCGATTTGATAAAGTCTTGTCTTTTGTCCTGCTTTTGTCTGGGACAGAGTTAATTTTCTTCCCGGTAGCTGGTGCAGTGCTGTGGTTTGGATTTAGGATGAGAATGGCATCGATAGCACAGGGGTGTTTTAGTTGTTGCTGAGCTCACCCTGAATCAAGGACTGTGGAGTTTCCCATGCTCTGGCAGTGAGGGAGCCATGAGGGAGTGTGGCCAGAACAGCTAACCTGGCCAAAGGGATATTCCATTCAGGAAACTCCCATCAATCTCATGGGCTAAAACTGCCATCATCATTAAATAAAACTATCATTGGGTTTTCATTTGCTTTCTGTTGGCCAAACCTAAGGATTTTGTTAAGGTCACAGTTGCAAATCTTTCTCTGGGACTGTGAAAACACACTTCTTACTTGAAAAATCTAGAATTTTTTTATTATTCTTGTTTAAAGATTGTGAAAAAACAGGGCAGTAAAAGCTCTCTAGGTATTGTGACACTGATCACTGGAAGAGCAGCAGCACAGCTGCTGCTCAGAGTAGAAGTCAGACTTGTGAAAAGAGCCTTGTGTGCAGCCAGGGCTTCATCTGGCACAGAGGGCACAGCAATGTGGTACCATCTTAGAAAAAGGAATTTGTGAGAAAACATCCAAGGCAGACTAACCAGTTTACAGACTAGTTTTATTCAAATCATATTTTTAATTAGAAGCAGGTCTTCAGTATTTTTAGGAATTTAGTTTGAATAAGCATTTTAGATTCTAATTCACTTGATAGCTAAAAAAAAAAAAAAAGACAAAAAAAAAAAACCAAAAAAAAAAAACCAGAAAAAAAAGAAATTACAATAAATGCTTGGGTTTATTATTTTTTCTTTTTTATTTTTTTTTTCTCTCTTCTCTCATGTCAGACAAATGTGACAATGAAGAAAAAGAAAAGGCCAAATGGGGGACAGGAGGTTGTGGATCCAATATTTCTTAGCTGATGAAGGCAGCTTTGTTTGTTTCAGATGAATTGAATCAAAGATAATATCTCCTACTCCCAAGATAAAAAAGCAAAATAACACCCCAACTGAAGTGGAAAAACGCAAACTTTTAAACTTAGACTATAATTTCCCTTGCTTGGCCACCTTTGTTGACAAGCAGATGTGGGATTTGGGTTTGGTTAAGCGGGACATGAATCTGGCTCCATGTGGGAGAACATTCCTGGAGATGCTTTGTAGCTCACAACGCTTTGGATTGTTGGAAATTCTCGAGTTTCCTGGCTCCTACCTTGCTGAAGGGGGAGCTTGAGGCAACGGTGGTGGCTGTTGGAAAGGTGGATGGATGAGTTACAACAGGAGGTTTTGTAACAGGAGCTACTTCTGTTCCTTCTGTTGATGGCTTTAGGGTGATGAAAGGAACAAAGGCGATCCCATCAAAACAACAACAAGCTAAAACAGAACAAAACCCTTCAAGTCTGCATGTTAATGGAAAGAATCAGAGAATGGAAAATGAAACAAAAGCTGAGATATTCTGAATGCAATCTTACAACAGTTCTGGCATAAGATGCTGGAGCTTTTTAAACTCTGATCTCTGAGCTAAAAATGGAGTTGTCAGCCTTAACTTTGAATTTTCTTGCTTTTAGCAGTTTGCGTTAAACATTAATGTTATTGAAAATAGCTTTTCATCCGTGTGTATTAAGGGTTTGTTTGCCAAAGCCTCTGCTCCCAAATGCGTGAATTTCAGCAGCTAGCAAACATCAAAGCAAGGAGATTTTTCAGCTCAAGAAGTTATCTTTAAAATTAAAGCTTAGTCTTTCACTGTATACATTTTGTGAATAATTATTAGAATCTATAATAAACAGTCTCCCTTTATTGTTCTGTCTATTATATCGAAAGAGATATGCCTTGATTGTATCATTTTAATTAACTCTTGCTGTGTTTTATTGAAGTTCAAAGCATTAAGCATTGTTTGTGTAAGCACCATGACATTCAGGTTGCCTGAAAGAAGTAAATAAAACTGTAGGTCAAACTGTATTAATGTTTCTTGCCAGCTATTATTACATCTGCTTTTGAACAGCATTTATTCTGTAATTGATGGTTGTCAGCCTGTAATTTCCATAGTTACATTCTGAACACTTGGTTTTCCCTAATTTTTGTAGTGTTTATACCATATAAAGTCAGAGATTAAAGTAAAAGGGAAAAGTGAGTTACCAGCTTTTATTTGACCAGCTTAATATTTCTTTCTTCAGGGGAATCACTCCAGTTATTTGCCAAGTTCATATATCTATAATATTCTTTTAGATTCAATTTTCTGCCCTTTACTTTTCTCTATTTCATGTTTACTTTATTCTTTGTGGTCATCCCATCTAATCTGTCTGCCTGTGTCTACCTAATCGACCTAATATGTCCATGTATCATTTCTTTAATGATTTTATTATTGAAATGACTCTCAGCATTTGATACTTAAGCATACATTATAAAAGCCTAATTCTCCCATTAGTGGATCAAGCCTCCATGAGCCTGCCACATCCAGGCTGCTTCAGGAGTTAAATGAGCTTTGTTGAATGTTGGCCAAGAGCTGTTCTGCAGATCTATTCTACTTTTTTTAACCTTTGTAAGTGAGAAGAAGCCACTGCACAGATTTGGGTTGCTTTTTGTACCCCAGCATTGTCTTTTTTTTAGAGGCTCTCCTTGGTGAAGATGCAATTTTTCCTTCCACTGTGCAGCTTGAGTTTTATCTTTAAGGACTTGCTTCTGCAAAGGAAACTTAGGAATTAATCTTTTTCAGTTGCTTCTGCTCCCCATAATGAACCACAGATGTTTTGGAACCTTCTATGGCTTTCTCTTCCCATTTTAAGTCCAACTTTACCAAATGAGTTTCTTTGTTTTAGCTTCCTTCAACAAAATAATTGACTTCTGAGAAGTTTGTAGTAGTCAACAAGAACATCATAGCAATCTCATCTATTCTTTCCTCTCTCAAGCTGCTCTGGGGATTTAACATTCCTGTAGCACCTTTGATCCCTCCTTCCCATCCCTAGCCTCTGTTATTGCCTTCTGTTTGGGCACCATACCCTGTATCTTGATTCTGGTTGTGTTTTCAAATTATTTGGATTTGAACATTTTGTTTAATTTGTTTCTTTTTAATGAGCTCTGAGTCTGGGAAGTGTCTGACAAATCTGCTGTTACAAAATAATTTGGATAAAAAGACCACTTTTGTGTTGTTGAATGGCTTGCATGTAGACATTTTTATTTATTTTTGTTTTAGGTCAAGCTTGTGGTTTACTTAAAAGAGGTTGTTAAAGAGAATTCCATTGTGTTTCTCTAGTCAAGCATAGCTATCCTGCTAAATATGTTGTAGAGGCAGTGAATAGTGTGACACTTAAGGAATGCAGAATTTATTTTTGGACATGTTTTCTGTATTTCTTTATCATGGCAGAGACTTTTTGGCGATAGGGCAGCAGGGAACCAAGGTGTCCGGTTACGAGCTGTGGTTAACAGAGTGGCCTGCAGTGAAGTTCCTTGGCATGAGACAATTTTTCTTTTTTCTTTTTTCCTTTTTCCTTTCCTTAGCTTGATAGGCTGCAGTTGAAGTCCCTTGATTTGTCTTTGTTGTGGGCAGAATCCGGCGATTAGGTCAAATTAAAAACTGACATTTCCATTATGTCTGTACTTTTATGGTGCATTCCTCTGCTATAGAAAGGCAAATACCTCCTTGCCTATTGCTGAAACCGAAGAAAGAAAGCAAAAGAGAATTCCTTCTAGCTCCTAACTGAACAGCAAACCTCATTATTTCTGGAGTAATCTGTTAAACAAATGGAAATAGGTGAACCTTCCACTCTCTTTTTTTTGTCTCTTATTTGAGAAAATGGCGTGATCTCAGGAGAGCTTCTTTCACTAAGAGAGCATAAGTGCATCCAATGTCAGTTACAAATGTTTTTAAACAGACAGACAAATTGTGCTGATTGTCTGTATTTAAAAAAAAAAAAAAAAACCAAAAAAAACCACAAAACCAAAAGCAAAGAAAAAAAAAGAAAAAAGACCCTTGCCTAAAAGACTACAGTAAATCATGAAAGTGATCTCAAGTGAACAGAGATGGATTTCTGGAATACGGTGTGCAATGAAACCACTGACCTCTTATACAAGGGTTCATGTCTTTTTCTACAGAAACAGATGGGTAATAGCATAATGCTGAAATCATGCTCTACATAATATGGACCTAGTGATTGCAGACCTGATTGCTTGCCATATGGTTGCTGAAGGGTTGAAGAGAAAATGGGATGATAAGCAAACCCTTAAAAGCAACATTTTTATTGAATGGCCATTACATTAAAACCCAAACTCTGCAAATGAAGGCAAGAACTGTGGTGAATAATGATGAAATAACAAAACAATAAAAGAAGAAACACAATAGCATGTATTTGTTTGCAGTATGCAAAATAATACTTCTCATTTTTTTGGTGTCATTCTGCCTTGTGTTATGAGCATTTGGTGGAAAGTTGGTGGGACATTGCTGCCTGCAGGGCACAAATACAGTGTCGTGGAGCACTGCAGTATTCACTAGGTCAGACAGGAAAAGAAAATAATCACTTGTCTCAAAGGAAAAGCCTCTGAGTTAAATGCTAACTAAAATGTGCAACTTGCATACATGAACCACATTACTGTGAGGCTGGTGGGAAGCCTTCATGAGACTTGCTTTTCCAAGACACACTTCTGCACCTATTTCCTCTCTCTCCTCAAAAAAAACCTTGCTTTCATCCCTGATTTTTTTTTTCCTTGGTACATTCTTATAACTGGTGAATAGCCTGGGGGCTTTTTACTGACATTTGTCAGTAAGTCGCTGAGTGTGGGCAGAGGAAATGCAGAGAGTAAGTGATGTGCAAGTCCTCACTCCTAAGGTGTACTCATCTACAGGAGGCTTCTTTGTAGGAAGGAGGTTCCACGTAGCACTCAGCAGTGCCAACACAACGTCATGGCCATGACTGCTCCCGTGCAGAGGGGAAATGACTGACAGTGTGACAGGGCAAGCCTTTGAACCATGAAAATCCTCTGTTTCTGGGCTTCTCGTACACATTTGGAGGGTGGGCCCAGTGTGGTCTCTTTTGAGGCATTAATGGTTTGCTTAGTTATTGCTGTAAGAGGTACTCAGTTGGTAAAAGCCAGAAATTCAGCTCAGTTTAGAGATTGCAAAGGTTTCAAGTCACATAACACAAGCCACTTGAATCAGGCTGGACTTGCCTCCTTTAGAGGCTCAGTCGTGCATGAACATCCAGGTGGCTGATGGCTCAGCGCAGAGTGGACTTCTGCGGCTTTGCAGTCAAAAAGGATCCTTTTGTTCTTAACTTTTCCAAAGCCTCTCCAGTCCCTAGTGCTCAAAGTATGTAGAAAGGGATGGGGAAGCAGTTCCCAGCTCTTTTTGGCAGGTGCAATCTGTGTCCTGATGTGTGGCCAAACTCTTCACGTGTGGGACCACCCCAGGCAAGTCCCCGGACACTCGTCCTCTCTCCACCACGCTGCTGAAGAGCTTCCAAGATCCAGGCAGGGTAATATAGCTATCTCTGATTAATCACTACTAAATACAGACTTCCTTGGCTTGACAGGCTTGTCTGATGCATCCCATAAATCACAATTTGTTTGACTGCAAGAATGGGAAATATTTATTTGAACAATTACTTCCAAAGAGGAATCTGCCGTGTACGTGAACCTCCGGATCATCCTCGGGCTTCTCACGGGCTGCCCACCTCACTTGTATTTCACTCAGAGACCTAAGGACATGTGACAAGCAGCGTGTCCCAGTATTTAAGACATCTTAAGTATGGCGAAACCGATTTTCATATGATGAGAAGAGATTTCCTGCAGCCTATAAAATTGATTCTCATCCCTCTCGACTCGTGACATGCCGCCTGTGTGGCAGCAATAAGTTTTGCATAACTTTTAAGAGCCCGTGCTGACCTACTTAACAGGCATCCACTGCTACATAATGTATTTAGGTCAAGTATTGTGTTTGAGCTTATCATCAATCTTGTAATAGTCCGGCTCACTGTGAGAGCCACAGGTACATGATTGATGCAAACATTCCACAGGGTAGAGAATATTCTTGTCATTTTCTTAAAGGGAGGCCTAGCGTTAGGGTGTTGCTATTTTTGTTGGAGAAGAAACAAGGATTGCCAAGCACAACCCTCCCAGCCTGTGCTGCTGCACCCCTGGTTTTCTCCCTCTCTTAAGAACATCCAAACTCGCCTATAACAAGTGATTTTTATTTTGTTTTTTTACATGGTTCATTTGGGCTAGACAGTAAATACATAAAATCTATATTTTTATTATGATATGTTAGTGACTGCTTCTTACTTCCAAAATAATATACCTGGAAATTTTGTGCCAAACCATTTTGTACCCAGTCATTCTGTCCCTCCCCTAATTGCAGTTGGTGTTCTAGCCACATTTTGGGCAGGCTCTTAAAGCCTGTATTTTAATAAAGTATTGCCAGCACACTTCCTCATCCAGATGATATTAGTGAAGCGCACGTTGGTTTGAGCAGTAAATTGTTGCAAAGTTCTGTGACATCTTAATGCTCTGACAGGATGTGAAAGACAATAACACCACTGAAAAGACCAGAAGAAAGGCCCTTTATAGCTATTGAATAATATATTAGCTTTTAACACTGTACGTACGAGCAAAATGGGCTAAGGTATAAAATCAACAAAATAATTACTTATACCAGACATTATATATTTTATCAAGATCAGAACTGCATGACCTCAGCCCGTGCTGCAAATGGGGTTTGATTTGGTATTCATTACCTCAAAGAGCTGTAAATACCTGCGGCCCAAGTGGAACCTGCCCTGGGGGCTGATGAAATGGTGTCTTACTTGTGTGTAATTTGGAAAGAGTTCCTCTGAAAAAACCCTCAATCTGTTGTGTGAATGGACCCTCAGGAATCGTTCCCAGTGCCTAAAATGTGCCAATGAGAGGACCTGTGAGCAGCTCCTAAAGCGTGCAGGTGGGTACCTGCATACAAATGCTTCTAAAATTGACATGTACAGTGCTGTGGATCTGAAAATCTATACTGCACTTTTTAGCAGTACATTACGAAGTCTGAACTGAGGGAAGAGTTACATGGCAATGAAATATGCATGAAAAAAGTCCAATTTATACATGGATCCCAAGAGTTTGGCGACTTGTCTCCTTTCCTTCCTTTTCAAATGCTGTGCAAAGTTTATCAGTTTGTATGACAAATTAGTTTGTGCTGTCTCTGTATTCCAAATAGAACTTCCATGACATTACTTGCTTCTTTTCTCAAATACTTTTGGAAAAAAAAGAGTAACGATGGTACTAACACACCTTTCTCACAAAGTAAGAGCTCTCAGTCTGAGCTCCCTCACTTTGAAGGTCTTAAATTACACCTTAATGTTGTTTTAATTTGGTTTAATCTGTGGTACAGCCTTTTTTACTTTTACTGCAAAACTTATTTCCAGAGTTTTGGCTTATCATATTCAAAGATTTCAAATGTTGGGCTTAAATTCTGGCTAAATAAAAAGGAAAAAAAGTGAAGCATCTTTAATATAATTTTTTTGCTGATACTCAGAAATATGTTTTGCATCCTCCTGCAGGAAATTATAAGAAATTCAAAATGCAGAAAGGATTTCTGTAATATAATTCAATTTAAGGCAGCAGTTGTGGATTCCTTGCCTTGAGTTTACTGATACCAGCCTGAGAAGGAGTGGGCAGAGGTGAAATTCCTTCTGTCAAACACCAAGTCGATGGGGGAAAATAGGGAGGCGGTTGTATGCAAAATAGAGACACTTCAGCGTCTGCTTATACACTATTTTATTTATACATGCAACAAGAGGAGCACTTCTTACTCAGGATAACATAAATAAGCAGGGCACAAAATGTTTGAGGAAGTGCACTTGGAATTACAGCCTCATCTTAGGTAAAGTCAGGACTTATGTAAGTGAGCAGTTGTTCTTTCCAGTTTTCTAAATGCAAACAAATGGGCTCTGCCTGGGGGGCAGTTGCTGTTTCCCAAGCTGTGGCTGCAGCTCATGGCTGGGTGCAGCTTTACCTTTTCTTGCTCTTTTCAAAGTAGCTGTGCAGTGAAAGGGAGGGAGCGAGAAGGACAAAGAGGGAAGAATTTCATTCAGATATTATTCTATAAAGATTGCTGAGTTTCCTCTATTTGGAGTATAACAAAGCTCCAAGAGTTGTTTGTTTCCTTCCTTGTAGAAGGTAATATTTACCTGGTGTGAGTCTACTGAGCCAGCTGATGTCAAGGAAAGTGTTCTGAGGGGAACAGCTTTAGAATCTGGTCCTGGATGTTCCAATTCCTGCTGCAGGTGCCTTTGATTCCAAAATGTGAGGGAAGAAGTAGCTAGAACATTCTCTAATGCAGGATGGGGTGGTGAATGTAGGTGGTTTTCTAGATTTTTATTAAAGCTTTTCGCTTTAAAATTCTTAGAAAGTCAGAAGTACCTTCTAATCTTTTAGCTGCCTTTTTCCTTTCTATTTAACAATTCAGCAGCACATCGATTGATCCCTTCCCCAAACATTTTGAAGCACTGGAAACCATTTTTTGCCACGTTGTTATTTATAGAGATTCACTAAATGAAAAAAAGGCTCCTTTTCCCTTGCAGGTATATGCATCATTTATGGTCTGGCTTCATTATATTCTGTACTGTATCAACTCCTGTAGGAGAGTGGTTATGTAATGCTCTTATGTCATTACATTTACATGCATTAAATTCCTGGCAGAATCATATTCAGTGGAACAAAGGGTTCATTAGCAGGACAGAAATGCTTAACTTGGGAAACTGCTGGAAGAAGTGAGACACGTTTCCAGGCTGATATTGTTGATATGCAATTATATATTATGTACAGAGTTGATGTGGGATTAGCTAATCCCAAATGGCAAGTATAAATGTGATAGAAGTTGTTAATTCGAATCTCTTTCTGCAGTGGTAACTTTGAAGAGAAGTTATCATGGTTAAATCTGGAGTGGCTGTGAGGGGGACTTGCTGCAGTGTGACAGAGCAGTGCCATTCCCACCACAAGGGAGCTTTACAGAAGACCAGCACTCACTCCACAAACTGCAAATACAGGAAAAAAAGTTACTCAGTGCCCCTTATTTACATGTGCAACTGGGGCAGAACGAATTTATGGCCTCAATTGTGTTATGCATTTAAATATGTTCTTTATTCTTCCAGCTCCTTTCCTCTGTCGGTGAAGCATTATGGTGGGAGCTTCCAGGGAGAGCACCTGGGCACATTCCTTTGCACAATGTCAGGACTCTGCCTGAACCAACTTTGGAAATGGATCATTTTAGTTTTGTTGAAATGGCAGTTAAATAGCAGGAATATATCAAGAGTTAAAACTTCATTACTGGGGAGCAATAAAAATACATCAAGCCTGGAATATTGTCTAGGAGATCAGATTTCTTGGTTGTGTTGACACTTTAAAGAAATATGTTTATTTAAGGAATAGAAATTCTATATACTGGAATACTACAGTGATAAATTGCATTCTAGTTAGGCTATCTCTGATGTTCTAATTTTATCAGCCAACAATGGACTGTGTATCCTGTGAAAGTCAGCTAAAAAAAAAAAGAGCAAAAAATAATGCTAAGGGCAAAAATCTTCCTTAACCTTTCTGTACTACTTGGCTGGGACTGGTGCTGAACAGTGTTTGGTGTCTGAAAACATTTAATTGTATTTGTTAGCACCTTTTCATCGGGTTGCAGCAAGGAATGTTCAGGTGTAGATGTGCTGGAGACAGCACAAAGAAATGTATCTGCTTGTTATTTCCATGAGGATGAGAACAGGGGACGCTGAGTTTCATGCAAACCTGGAAACAGGGACGTTTGCAAGTCTCCAGACTTCCATGTCTGACAACTTCCCTAAATTTAGATGTTACGGCTGTTTTTGTGACCTGAAAAGTCTCCTGCACAAGTGTAGATCCCTAAAAAGGGCTACCTGGAAAGTACTGTGATAAATATGTCTGGTTCCTTCCAAAGCTGTGAGGAAGTGATTTTTAACATATTTCACAAAAAGAACGCTGCTTGTTCTCAGCTTTGCAGATGGTTTCCCAGGTTGACTTGTTGGAATGATAAGGAAGGACAAAGGCTCATTTGGCAGAACAGGAACTCTGTCGTCACTCATGTTGAGAGCATCTGTCTTGCTCATGTACTCCTGGGTTTGGGGCTGAATAGGCTGTGGAGAGTTTCTTCTGGTTTCACTTATGGGGGCATTCTTGGGGGATGATGAGGTGTCTACAGCTCCACTTGTCAGTGCTGAGCCACACAGACACGCTGGCTGCCCTTGCAACTGCTGCAAGACAAACCCAGAAGTTTGAAGGATGAAGTGTGAAGTCCCCAGTAACTCAATGTGACCACAAGCAGCTTCCATGGAGAACAAGAAAGCACAAAGCCTCACTTTAGGGGAACCCCCCAATATTTATTAATTTATGTATTTATAGAGGTGTACCATGGCTTGTGCTGAAGTTGTCACAATTTAATAAATCAGTGTGGAATTCTGCAGCAAATAACAACTAGCTTGCTAATAGAGGCCATACTTTTGTCAATGGTCTCAACTGGTTGAAGGCTGTGTCTTGCATTTGCTTTCATTCACAAATCTTTGAGAATGCTTTTTGTAGAAGTTTGATAGTCAAGTATCAAGATCTCTTCAAAATCAGTATCAAGGATGCTGGAGGTTTTGAGATGTCTGCTATCAATTGTCACTGTTGACAAACAAGGGTAGGAATTTAAAAATAAAGTACTTGGCACAACTTCCTACTTTAGTTCTGTGGAGTTGGTTAAAAATGCTGTCTTTGATGTAAATCAAATGGAGCAATATTTGCAGTCTGCGTAACAAAACCAAAATGGGTCTGCAAAGCTAAGGAACCACATATGTTTACTCTTCCTCCTGTTTCTAAATTCTCTGTGGTTCAGATATTTCCAGTATATTTTCAGTGCTTCAGTATTGCTGGGTTAGTGATGTGTTCCTGTGGAGTAGATGAAAGCCATACAATGTAGTTTGCAAAAATATGTGCTTTAAGAAATACAAACACACAACCAAATAAAAGGGTTGGGTGAAGAGGTGCATCCATTCAATGTTTGGCATTGAAATTCTGCATTTCTGCTCAAAGAGATGCATTTCCATTTTGTGGTTTCAAGCACCTACTTGATTTTTCTAGATTCAGTATTTGTGCCCATTCCTGAGATTCAGGCTGGTGAATTCTGACTCCCATTTTGAGGCAAAAATGGCCAATTGCATTGTGGGAAAGCAGAGAGCTCTTCAAAGGTATATGAATTAATTCCTTTCATTAAAGGAACAGAGGGAGAAAATGCAAAAATCAAATAAATTCAAATGTGTTTAAAAAGACTGATAATAGTCTAAAGGAATGACATAAAAGAGGCAGGAGGAACTTCAGAAGTACATGAGACACTGTTAGCTTTTCCTTTCAGCTTCCAGCCTCCGCAGTGATACTGCAAGGGAGTGGCAGGAATGTCTTCAATCCACGGCAGCCAAAAGGTCTGGAAGATGCACCAGCAGCTTCCCCTTTGCCTCTGGCAACAGGCATTGAATCTGTGTGGCCCTGGCCATAGAGTTGAGGTGGGATCACTGAATTTCTGCAGAGACTGTGCAGTGGGAAGTGCTCCCTCAGAATTGCAGAGGAGCAGGAGCTCATTTCTCTGGAGATCCCACACGGACATTGCTTATGGCATCCGTGTCTTCTGGACCCTGTTATGGGCTGGAACATGAGCCGAGTTGGAGATGTGCTTGTGAGGATCTGTCTGTGCCATCCTTTTTCTTGACAAGTTTATGGATCCCAAAATATGGTGGAAGATGTACCAGAGAGAGAAGGGATTTTATTTTTATTCGCAGCACGGGGTAGAAAAGGGCTCTATTTGTAGTTCTCCTCTGCACATGTAAGGAAGAAGTCCTGGGTTTGATTTCATCCAGATTTAGCCTTGAAACAAGAAAAGCTAAATGTGCAAGATGGCTGAAATTCAGGATACTGAGTGTATTCAGTGAAAAAAAAAGTTCCTTGGAGTCAAATGTTTTGCTGAATACCACCTTAAGTAGCTTTGCTGTCTCCTTCCGTCTTTTTTTGCTGTCAAGAATAGGATAAGAAATTGGAAAAGAGACAAAGGTGTTAGAAAAAAAAAGAAGACAAAAGAAGGTGTTGCTTTAAAGAACTTTGATTTACTCGTTTTTGCTTAAAAACATTAAGCTTTTGCTGTACAAGTATCCTTTGAAAAAAGGATGTCTGTCTTTCAAGATCTTGAATGGGAAAACATTCAGGTTTGTGTCAGGCAGAGCTTACAGATTTTTTTTTTTAGGTGCAAGTTTAAAAACAGACACCTTTTTTAAAAGAGATTTTGGGGTTCTTTCTTTGTAACTTGACAGGATGGTTTGTTCATGTCAATAGTCTTTTGATCACTCAAAAGACATTGAAATAAAAAATGTCAATGCTTCCACTCTTTTGATCCAGCTCCCTTAAGTATTGTTGCAAGAGGAATATATCAGATTATTATAATTTTTCGATTTGGTTTTATGGGTATAACCTGGAACCACATTTTTGGGTTTAACCCAGAGGGCTTTGGAGGCTGGAGCCACATTTGAGGGTCCAACCCAGAGCACTTTGGAGCCATTTCTGCATATTAACAGTGCCATATTTTTTCCCAGCAGTAGAATAATTTCCTAAGTCATTTGTACTGCCGACCGCTCTTCACTCTGGTTATAAAAGCGCTACAGTGAGGTTTAGCTTTTTGTTTTTAAATGCTGGTAAACCTCGAATTAGAAATATAAGGCTGTGACTATGACGGGTTATTCTCTCCTGAATATTTCTGTAAACCCTGATCACAAAAACTGTAGGGAATATTTTCTGCAGAATTGAAATTTAGCAGGTAAAGAAAGTACATAATTAAAAACAAATTCCGGTGTTTGTACGGAGTCTGGGTTTTTAATATATGTGTATAGAAAATGGTGATTCTAAATTTATTTAAATGGATTATTGTTTTTCATGAACGATAAGCTACACTTGAGAGCAACCATTTTCTAGGATTTGTTTTGTATCTCATGAAATGGTTAAGAGCAGCTTAAGCCTCCAATCCAGATGAATCAGGTGCAAGATGGAAGATGGAAGATTTCTGTCAGGAGTGGTGAATCTGGATTTGTGGTGTGCCCCTTGCGTGTTTCAGGAAGCACAGGTTGAAATCCCCACTGAAGCTGCTGGGAGTTTTATTCCTGGCTTCAGTGGGTTTAGATTTTCACTGTAAGGATTTTTAGGCACTTTTTTAAAATGAAAAGGTGACCTGTTTAATACTGACCCAAATAATTCACTGTGCAACTTCTGTCCTCCTCAAATTCCCACTCGCAAGCCCAAAAATTGAAAGAAAAACTGTAGGAAAGTAAAACTCTGGATTTCAAGTGAGAAAGCCACTTGAGATCTCTCCACATCACACTCTGGCTGGTTATTCCGGGTAGCAGAAGTGGCTGAGCCGGAGCTGTTATGATCCACAGCACTTTGTGAGGAGTGGGGAAGCAGAGACAGAAACTGGTGCACTCAGCAAATGCCTTGAGAAGGTTCGTGACACAAGTGACTGCAGCTCCCCAAAGCAATTGGCAGCACGGTACACTCAGCACTGCTGGGCCCTTTGAAAGGGGAGTTAAAAAAATCCGCTGTGGGATGCAGTGAAGGCACTGATTCTGCCAGTGGGAAAGTAATCCCAGGATTTCATCAAATTCCTACCACAGTCACATCCTAACGGATGGCACCAAGTCTCTTCTTTGGGTTTTGAGCTCTTCATTTCTGGAAAACAAGAAAGCAGAAAAAAAATAAATGAAGATCTAAAATTGCAGAACAGGGAAATGAAATCAGTTTGTCACAGGAGATTTTTTTTTCTTTTATTGACATCTTTAGTTTGTTTTGATGTCTGTAATTAAATCACTAATTATGTGTTTCTGTTGCAGTGGTCATGCTTTTATTACATAATTGCTACAAGTTTTTCTCTCCCCACTAACAATATTTGTTTAACCTTAGTGCATGCTAGTTACAGCCTTCAGAATGGAAAAGCTCAGAAACGGAGTTATTGATTGTTACAATTAACTAAATCTGAGGAGCTCAAAGTTCTTTGCCATAAATTAAATATGTTTTGTGGCATAGGATCAAAGATAATTAAAGGATGAAGCAATTGCAGTCATTAAACAATAAATATTATTTTGATGCCAAGGGGAGAAAATAAAGCAACAACAAAAAAAGGCAGGAAAATGGAGGGATTTTAAAAGGAGGGGAGAAAAGTTTAGCCTAGGGTAAAAACATCATTTAAAAAAATAATTTGTACTGTGATCCTTTGAGCTCCCTTCTGTGTTGTCTCAAAAAGCATCTGATTAGGTGAGATGCAATTCAGTCACCTTCTCTTTTTTTTTTTTCCCTTTTGAGTTTAGGCATAATTTTTGTCAGTATATTTCAATGTATTCATTAATTTTTCTCATTTGTTTATTTTATGCAAACCATAAGAGACATTTTTTCCTCAGTGAAGATTGCCTCTTTATTTTATTTTGAAATATTTGTATATTTATTTCATTAAATGAGATAATGCTTTTTCTTATTAACATAATTTCCAGTACATTAAACATATTTCTCCACAGACAGAAGAGAGGAATCAGATTAAATGACAGTTAAATCACTTGCAGCAATTTCAACTGTTAAAAGAAATAAGTGTCTCTGTTTTCTTTGTGATCACGAGATGTGCTGTAAAGGGAAATGAAATACTAAAGAAAGGAGGGAAAACATAAAGAAATAATGACTGACTTATTGCAGTAATACCACTGAGAGAAGAAAAACTCACTACAAATAAAAGGAAAAATAATATAGTGGTTTTGAAAGTTACCAAAATTCATTTCTTATTGATGAGATCAGTGTGAGCCTTATACTGAGTAAACTGAGGAGGGGAAAAAAAATAGCAAAGCACACCCAAAGCCAGACAATGCCATAAACTGTGGGCAATGAAAGAAGGAATAAATACTGTGCATTTGGAGGGCTGTTACTCTAAATGCCTCTAATTTTTAAATAATTTATATTTTATCACATTTCGGGAGGAGAAGGAAGGAGCAATTATCTCTTGGTGAGCCAACCATGCCCCTCTGCTGCTGTGTTGAGGGCTCTCCAAATGTCCAGGTGTCCCTCCTGCAGCTCTCTCCTCTTTTCTTGTGGGGCTACAGAAAGGAGAAAAGCATCTTTTATTAGCTCTTTTAATAAGATCTTCCAGAATGATTATTATAATATTTTCTGTCTTAATTATATTTTTATTATTATTGTAATTTCCAGAGCCTGAACCAGCTGCTTTGACGAGATCTTGAGACTGAAGGACTGGGCTGAGGCATTTCTAAGGTAATGTTGACATTATTGTTTTGCCCCCAGTCAAGATTTCCTGTTTGTGCTTTTAGCTGTAAACCAGTTGTTTTTCACCAATTTTATGTGCCTGATTTCTTAGTCCTGAGTGAGGACTAGTCCAATTGTTGCCATTTTCCTTCTTTTTCTCAGTTTCCCATCAATGCGGTCTACAGCTTCTCTGATTTCACCTTCAAGCTTAAATCAGAGGAGGGATTCTTGAGAAGGGGGACCTGTTCTAACTCCCTTCTCTATCTCAGAGTTAACTTTTTCAAGAATTTAAATGACAGTATTTTTGCTGTTAAATGCTTGATGAGGAAAAGTGGTGCCATGGGGTACAGCATCCTACTTAAGCGACATGGTGCAGGGAAAGAGGTGGAAAACGTCACCTTGCAAGGCTTTTAAGGAATTGTTTCCTGGGGTTGGAGAGCAGGCTCTGCCTTCCTGCTTGTGCTGATCTGCTGAAGCTGAGCAGAGGACACTGCAGGGTCATCACCAAAGACTTTTGCACTCTGGGGTTGGTGTCCCTTGGGTCCCCTTCGGAAGTTGTGTTTGCTGTGCCAAGGGGCCTGGTCGGGCAGTGGAGGTGGTAATGGCATTCAGCAGTTGAGGAGACTCTGAGAAATCACAGAGCATGTGAAACGTAATTAAAGAAATAAACCAGGAGCATCTGCCACCATCCTCTGCGGATGTCCTGCCAAGCAGAGTCACATCTGTGCCCCTCCAGGGGCACCAGCCCAGCCCGTGCTCACAAATGCTCCAAAGCTTTTGATGGGCACAGGCCAAGGGTCACTCCAGGTTCTGCAACAGGATCCCTGCCCAAGGAAGTCCTGCATGACAGAGAGAGCTGGTAAGTGGAACTCAATGCACAGAAACATTGCTAATGGTGGTGCTCATACTTACAACCTTCATTACCATATTTTCAGGGGGCATAATAATCATTAATGTGTTTATTGTGCCCTTGTGAGTTGGGGCAGGGACGTTATCCTTTTTCACACACATGGAATTGAAATGCAGGCAGCACAAGTACTGAGTTCCAGCTCACGTGGGAGGGCTGCCAGAGATCTGCTCCTGTTTTGTGGCTTTTCCTGCAGGATCCTGACCTGTCTTCTTGGCTTTAGGTCCTTGTTCAAGGTGTCTAAATAGGAGATGAGTTGTGCTGGAGTTCCTCGGCAGTCAATAAAGGGAGACAGAGATCTCCAAAGGAAAATTCTGACCTCCTCCCAATGGGTTTTGGAGGGTGTTTACAAAACCTGCCTGCCTCATTGGATTGCCTTAAGAGAGACTTTTGCATCTCTCTGCTCTGGACATCACTAAGGACAAGATTTGATTCAAAACCACCATGAAACAGAACATTTCCCTTTTTGCCTCTGCTGAAGAGGCTCAGCACAGCTGTTATTTAATTTTGAAGATACTCCATTGTGCTTACAAAATGTGACTGTGACTTAGAATGTCGCAGGAGGTGCAGAAACAAGCAAATAAAAAGCTGCCCTGATGAGGTGTGAGGTTCAGTGAACAGGTGTCCTGAACTGGATTTTGTTGCAATCCAGTCACCCTCTAAATACCTGTGAAGTTCTTATCACTGTGAACAATTGTCGTTTTTGGTCTCACTGTGAACAATTCTCCTTTTTGGTCTCAGAGGTGGACAGCTAGGATGACCCAAACCTTCTCTGTGTCCATTTCAGACTTGCGTTTTTAAAAGTGTGAGTAGAGGCTTAGCTAAACGTTTTTAAAGAAACTGTTTTTAAATCAGGTAGATGATGAGAGGAATGTCTTTTGGAATTTACCAAGTTTATATTTTGCATATTCCATACCGAGGCTGTTTCTTTTCTTGTGACATCGCAAAAAATGAAATTAGTTTTTGACTGGGAAGGAATGACGATGAAGGTGTTCTCAGAATAACATGATTTAGCTTTTGGGAAATATTAAGGCATGACTACGCTGGACCTTTTAATGTTAGACAACAGCAGTTTTTCCATTCCGCACTAAATACTCCTTTCAGATTTCTCATCTTGCATGATATTGCCTATTTCATGCCTCTGACAAAGTGGCTGAAACAAGCTCTTTCCCTAAACTCATGATATTTGTGGATAAAGGATTATTACCTGTGGTATTTTTTAAGCAATGAATAAATTACAGCATTGTTTAGCCAGATGCAGACAAGGTGTTGGGTTTCTTGTCTGATGCTACAGCAAGGCTTTGTGTCAGAGTTCAGAGGGGATTCAAGAGCACTGTGCTTGGATCAGTAGGTTTAGGATCTAAAGTGGTCTGGAATATTCACTGGAATATTTTCTTATTCTGTTTTTCATACAGCATTTTGGCTGTGTGACCTATTCCTTTGTCACATGGCAATATTTTAAAATAAGTGTGCAAGTTCTCTTATTTAGAGGGTACTCAAATTCATCAGTGTCTTGCTGTTGCGGACATGCGTGGTGGCACTGCCACTCCACACTCCTGGGTTTTGGTAATAATGCACCTGCCTTTCCTGGAGAAAGGAGAGCACACCAGGTCCATGGGAACACTTCAGTGCAGAAGGGTGCCTTGGGAATTGTGCTTCTCCTGGCGGCATTGGAGGAAGCCGAGTGAGACATCACTCTTGGGTTTGGTGGCTGGTTCTTTGTGTTTATTTGACACAATAGGAATGGCAAAATGAGAGAGGAAAAAATAAGGTTGATTGCTCTTCAGAGAAGACCTTAGACAACAGAATCTCTCCACTCCAGTGACTCTGGTACATGTCTGACTCGATTATTCCTGTCCTGTTGAAATATGAGGCAGCTGGACAGTATCTTGACTGAAATACATTGGAGGAATATGGAAACGCGAAGTGCAGCTTCTGCGAAAATCAGAATCTCTGTTCCCTCTATCTGTACCTACGCTTGTTGATTCTTGTGGCTGTGATGCAATTGATTATCTCTAAAAATGATTCTCCCTGAGGTGTGGGGACTGTGCCTTTCCCTAATGGATAAGCAGAGCTGTCATCTTCTCCCAGACTTGAGGCAGATCAAGGTTAGAATTTTTAACTTTTGTTTTGTTTGGCATTTTTTTTTCCCCCTGTGACTTGTCAGTTCAGTTTTATTTTCCAAAATAAAAATCCAGGGCAGTGCTGTAGCCTCCTCTGAAGGCATTCAGCTGCTCTGTTCCTGAGTATACCTCACACCCAGCCCAGCTTTCTGAGGACGTGAAGTTCAGCCTGTGGTCTGTTCCTCTTCTCCCTGCAGTGACTTTGGCATTTCTAAACCTGTTTGCAGAGCCGAGCAACATCTCAAAGTCATTATGTTTTATGAGTTGCATAATTACCAGTGTCTGGATATGGGATGGGGATACCTCAGTGAGGAAAACATGGACAGGGCTCATTTGATGCCATTTCTCTCTGTTGACAGCAGCAGTGGGACACACCACAGCATTCACTGCTGTCCTTTGCACGATGAGGGGCATGAGGTGGTGTGGCAGAACAAACAGTGACACGGCAAACCAAGTTTCAGTAGTTCTCTTGCTTTGTGCAATGGATCATTGTTTCTTTTTATGGGGATTCAAATGGAAAAAGTGGCTTAGATGGGAAAAAAAAAATCTCTACTTACAGTTTCTCTTGATACTTCCAGCAAATGAGAACATAATAAAATGATTGTGTTTCTTGAAAAAAATTTGGTTTAATTTAGCTTTGTTTTCTGCTTAAAAAGGGGAGGGGTGGAGTGATAATAAATGTCATTTGAAAATAGAAGTGTCCTTGGTTTCCTGTTTTCAGTAGGCTTAAGATAATTCATTTGTTCTACTTGTAGTTTGTCAATTGATGCCTCCCTTCCAAAACAGCCTGTGGGCCGCCTTAGCCAGAGTTTCCTACAGTTATTTTTGCACTATTGTTAAACAGAACCATGCAGCATGTTGCTTTTTCAATTTACTGCGTGGGATCTGCACATAGTTTTCCATTGTGGCATATTTGTGTCTTTGTCACTTTTATTGTTTATATGCCAGCATATGGCCAGAAAAAAACCAAACTTCTTTCCTCAGTTTTCTTCTTTTGTATTGTTTAGTCCACAGTGCCTTTACAGCAACAATTTGTAAAAATCAAATTCCTGGAATGTAATTGGTTTGCTTGAAAAAAGAAGGAAAATTGGGAGAATACATCTCAGGGATTAGTGAATATTTAGGAATGGCTTTGTTTTCCTACCCAGGGCGGCACATAGGGCAAAACAGCCAATGCCTGTTTTTAGTCAAACTTCAGTTTGGTCATTTAGGCTCACTCATATATCTCACCGTGCCACTTGCACAGACATTAGTGCCTGCATCAAGATCTTCTCTAGAGCAAGCTTTACCAAAATCTGCCAGCATGGATATCAGTGCCTGACAGGGACCAGATGTTAGCATTTGTGGGATATGATGGAACCCCAAACCCAAAAGTTGTCCAACTGCTGCTTTATTGCAGTCAGTCTAAAATTGACCAGAGATATATGGGGTTTGGGTTTGTTTTTTTAACAGTACTGACAGTGTAGTTATAGTTTTGTTCAATTTTGAGGTTGTAGAAAAGACCATTTTTTCTTAATTTCTGTGTGGCATCAATGCTTATATGACACCCTGATAAAGACATTTCTTGGTCTATCTACTACTAAAAATCAATACAAACTAGGTCATATCCATGAGGTGATCAGGTCTGTCGTTCCATAGATTATTGGCACCCACTGGCACATGGTTTGGCTGTAATTTGAGGCAGGAATGTTGCTGTTGGCTCCTGAAAAACAAGGAGTTAAATTTTACAGCAAATTAATTATTCACTTGCAAAACTCTGCTTTCTTGTCAGTGCACTTCCAATGTACCACATATTTTTAGCAGTAACCAAAGACCAGTAACCAGTTTGAAATCCCATACAACAGATGGATAAATCATGATAAATCCACGATGTTGGCTTCTCCTGGATTTTCCATTTGTTGGAAGCTGTTGCACACCACACAACCCACCGCGTAAAAGCCTGCTGGAAACAAAATGCAGATTTTCTGTAGTTTCTTTGGTTAGTGAAGTATTTTCACGAATACCAACAGTGATTTGAGGTAAAGAATCCCTGCAGCAATTAGGATTCATTTACTGCTGGAGCACTTTATTAATTACACGTTTGTAACCACATGGATGGTCTCAAAACCATTCGCACATGTCTGAATTTCGAGATTTGCAGACAGAAGATTCAACGTAAACATGGAAATGTTAAACTACTCATCTGTAGCCTGCAAAGAAGATAACAAGAAGGATTCTGTTCTCGGTGTGATTTGTGAACAATGCTAAGTAAATATTCATCATTAATATATAATAACTGTTGCTTTTGGCAGTTCACTTTTCATTTAATTTGATAATGTGTCCGGTAAATGAAGTGGTACAGGCTGCAGTGTTTTACCATCACAATTGCATATTTTCAATCATTGTTAAATGAAGGCAGCTCAAGGCAAAGCTTTAACCCCCACTAGTTTTGTGTGTGATAAAAAGAGAAGGCGCTATCAATCTTTATTGTCTGTCTCGCTTACTGTAATTGCATTCAATAGTCCACTGATTCTGTTGTCTGTGCTAATGTCAGGAACAGGGAAGAGCCAGATGCTCAGACTTGATCAGATGCATCCAGTGGCTACTTTGATAAGTTGGCAGCAAGGCTCCAGCTTCGATGATAAATTGTGAGTGCTGCAGATTATGAGCAGCTGAACGCCAGGAGTGTGTGTGGGGAAACTTCTTACCTGCTTGGAATGTGGCATTCCAATGCCAGCCAAAGGCCAGCCCAGGGGTTATTCCAATGCATCTCGTTCTGGGAAGGTGCCAGGGAGTTGTGTTCTCATGGACGGCAACAGAACAAAAAACCCAAACGGCCTCAGAGTGATTTCAACATGACATTGAATAGTCCCAACACTGTAAAAGGTGTTTCAAAATAGTCTCCAGTAGCTATGGTTATGTGATTCAACAGGAGAGCTTTGGAATTACGGTATTCCATGCTTGAATCCATCTTAAAAGTTGTGCTTCTTTGGCACCTTTTTCCCCCCTCTAATTTGAAGTAATACCTGGAATGTTTTGCAGAATGTCAAACAATAACGCTTTAGTGCAGTATGAACAGTGATATATCTTTGTGAGGAAAAAACTCCAGTGTAGACAAGGGGACTACGGAATAAGGTGCTTTCTACAGGTTCTTTGCACCTTTAATGTTCCTCACAGGTTAATTAAAATTATTTAAGCTCTTCAGTGAGTATCATCCCTCAGACAAGTAGTTGTTAAAGGAGATCTGGAAAGACTCAGAAGTCTCGCCTTCATCCAGTTCATATCATTTGTGCAGAAAATGATCCTATTTTTCCCTCAGGATTGATGTGAAAGGTGTGGTCCTAACTGTGGATGGTGCTTACAAGTTTGTCGTGCGTGGTATCATTTGTGGCTGACAATTCCAGATTGTGTGTGCATCAGGCCTAGGTTTTGTTTGGCACAATTTGATCTTTTTTGGGGGCTCAAGGAGAGGACAAGACTTTTGCCATCACGTCTCTTGGATACTTCAGGCAGCTTCTTTGACTGCTGCAGGTGTGTAGGGGCATCAGCCTCACTCTGTGCAGTGTGGAAACATGATAAATAACCTCTGCTAGGGCTCTGATGTGTACATAAAAGAATAAGTATTTGAGGAAGTTTGGAAAACTAAAATTCGTTTCTTAAATTCAACAGTACCTACCGTTGCCTTTTTTTTCCCCCATTGCATTTTTTAAAATTAATTAAAGTGCACAGATGTTCAATTAATGCCTAAAAAAAATTCCATGGCTACAGCTGTGAAGCAACGTTGTTGAGATTTAACATATCTAATAATGTTTCTCTCTTTGAAGAAATTCTATTAATGACACTCTGCTAAATAACTTTGCATTGATAAATTAAAGGAAATGTGGAGTAAACTAGAAGGAGATGTCAGCTGTCTGCTCCACTTATTTATGAGAATAACAGAGAAGCCCAAAATAAAAGATCTGCTTTTCATTTTCTTATACTAACGTGTGGAAGAGCTCTGGTTTCTAGGCAAAATGTATCGATTTAGCTGGAAATTATTGATACCTCTCTTGCAGTTGAAGGAGAGGTAGATTGAAAAAGCTGCCATGGAAAAGCCAGCTGCTAACGCTAAGCATATTGGGATTGTGAATTCCTTCAGTGCTGCTTTGTAACATGGAATAACAGCAGTCTTGCATGTGAGCCGTGGTAACTGTTAATACCACAGGGGCTTTTAATTTACATTGTTAAATTCTGGTGTAAAGCAAAAGAGATGTGGTGATAGCAGCAGCGATGCTGCTGGAGCAGGAGCTGTGTGAGGGGTTGTTGTGCTGCTCAGGGAGGGGTCTCAGATACAGAACGGTGAAGGTAAGCTGGATGTGAGCACCAGAAATATCTGTGTGTTCTGGGGGGTGTCCCCAGTTTCTGAACAGAACTGCCTGAGCCACATGAATTTATCTGCTGTGAAGTGTAAAATACAGAAGAGGAGTTTAATACTTCTTTGAATTGTCACAGTTAGGCCAGCTGGTGTCCAGTGGAGGGCTAGATTTCACCCCCACCCGGTAAAGGCACCAGTAATCCTCCTTTTCGCTTCAGCACAGAGGATTTTCCCCCCGAGTTATTTTGTTGGTAGCATTTCTCTTTCTAAGCATTAATTGGTAGCCCAGAAGACACTGAAGGCACGAGCCAAGTCCTGTGCTCAAGGATGTCACATCCTGTGCTTCTAACACCTGGGCAGTTGCTCAGTTTGTATCTTCTGCACACAAATCAAGGCATTTTCTGACTAAGAAAATTACCAGCAAGATCACGTTCAGCAAAGTGAAATTTGGCTTTGTGCTGATGTTTCCTGTGCTAGGCCAGAATTCCAGCTCCTAAACTGAAGCAGCTCCACTGGAACTAGAAAAGATCATTTATACAACTCTCCCCTTGATTGTTTTGGCTCCAAACATCTAGATAACTGCTTAGTGATACGGCACAGGATTGTTTTTATTCTTACCTACTTGCCATTAAATCAAAACTAAGTAATTGTTACAGGCTAGTTAGTTGTAAAGGAATACCCTTTAAAATTCCCTCAGGAGTTTTCTCCAGATTTGACAAGTTGTTTTCTACTTGAGGTGGAGCTGTGTCATTTGTGGTGTGTTTGTACAAGCACCCATTGCTTGTGCATTCAGGAGTGGGGAGTTTCTTTCTTTTCAGCTCTCAGGTAACCTTAGAAGCAATAATCATACCTGTCTCTTCCAAGTGACATGGCTTCACTGAATAATTTTGGAAATAATTTGATTTGCAGATGGTCTGCTAGACATGAATTCAGTGCTCTAGGACTTGCTTTCTGAAAGCTTTACCAGAACAGTAGATAAGAGATAGGACCTGATTTTTGTCTGGGACCAAAAAAGGCATTTTGTGCATGAAAAATATTGTCTGTATGTTTTTGCAGCTGCAAATAATTGGGAATAAATGTAATGGCTGGAGCCATTGCTTCATTTGTGTTTGCAGGTGACTGCAGCCCAGTCTCACTGCTCTAAATGGATCCCTGATTCTGCTGCCAGGGGAAGTTACTCATTCCCAGTTGAGCAGGTCAGGATCTGCACATCCACCTCCTGGATGGGGGTCTCAGGTGGGACAAAAAGGGGAAAACTGAGAGCACATGGAAAGCAAAAATTTGTGTCTGATATCTTCCTTAAAGAGCGGGGGAAGAATCAGGTTTAGAAGTATTCTGATGCTCTTCTCCCATGGTGCAACATTCAGAATTACCATGTCTAGAAACTGTTGGCTGCAAAGGAGAGAACTCTTCCCTTTCACTCGAAAACCTTCATTTCACAATCAAGCATCTAAAATTAAAATTTGCTCGAGATAAATTGTCTCAAATTAAGGAACCAAGCCAATTTTCTTTTAAAAGATAAAGTCAAGTCCCTGAACTTAGCAATAGGACGAGTATGTGAGAATAAAGTTTGTAGTTAGGACCAGTTTCGGGAAGCAGAGAAGAATTTCTGAAACATCTCAGAAACGTTAAATTTGAGTTTCATCCTGAAAAAGTTTTGGCATGGAATTTCTCTCAATTTGTGGTGTATTATGCAAGGTAAACTTCTCTTAGCTATGGGACAGGAGCCTGATTCCACAGCCTGTGGAAGTCACCAGCACCTTTGCAGTTGAATCAGCAGATCTGGGATCATATTTAATGAACTTGTAGTATTTTAAAAATAAAAATCTCCTTTTTTTCTCTTTTGCTTTTAAAGCAATTTCAGAGCAGTAGGGTCAGATTGAGTTCTGTCAGAGGAACTCAGTGCTCTGATTTCTCACTTTGTGCAGTAATTCCTGCTTGTGTTAAGTTGAACATTGTCACTGGACATTGTGCTCTTGATGAGCTGAAAATCTTCACCTTTGGAAGGAGACCAGTGACTGTGCAAAATGAAAGTTGTTAGAGACAGGCTTTAAACTTTTCCCTTTTTACTTCTCATACGGGTTTTATTAGTAGTGAGCTGGGCAGATTTGAACAAAACCCTGCTGATGCTTTTTGTGCATTTTCCTCTGTTTGTAGAATTGGTTTGAGTTATGTTACAGAGTCTGGAGTGTAAAGTTCCCTGGCTGCAGTGGGTTTCTGTGTTATATTTTAAAATATCTGCATGCTGAGATAACCAGTAATGTGCTTTTTCAATAGGAGTTTGGGGAGAAAGCTCAGCATTTTGAACACGTGCTGTAAATTCTTAATTTGGCTTGCCCTGGAATTTTCAAGGAGTATTTGTGGGTTCCTGTGAGTGTTGTCAGCACATTGTTGGGGAGGGGTTTCAGTCTGTGTGTGGTGGCTGTGAACAGGTCTATGAAAAGCAGCCACGGAAACTTCCATGAGCATTTGTGTGGTAAAGTCTAACACCATCTCTAGGTATCTGCACAGATGTTAAATGGCTGTCACAAGAAAAAAAGAATCAGAAATGTTCAGGTGTCAAAAATTATTCAAATTATGTAAATATTCAGATGTTTTATATAAAAATAAGAAGATGCCACCTTGTGGTAAGAAAGATGCTTTCGTGTATCCATGAACCCTTTGGGTGAGCAGGCAAGGATTTTTAAATTATTTTTAAAGCAATAATTTAACAAATAAAATTAAATTTTGGGTCGAGAAGTACACTGCCAAACTTCCCCTTTCCCATGTGTTTTCCTCCTCCTCGTGTACTCAGGGTTTTCACAGGAGGGCTGAAACAAAGACTGAATATTTCCCAGCTTTGTATTCCTATGTAATTCCTGAATATTTCCCAGCTTTGTAACAGCTGATTGCTGTTACCCCAGAAAAATGGGTCTGGGAGGAGGGACCCCCTTTCCCTGGACACAGCTTTGGAGGCTGAGCCCTTTTTTGGTGGTTGTTGCTTTGGGGTTAATTGTGTGGCCAGGCTGAGGAACCAAAATCTCGTCTCTCTTTTCTGCTCAGCACTTCAAGCAACTGTGATTTGATTTGTGGCCAAGCTGGAAAAATTTGAAAAAATAAAGGTTTTAAAAGATGGATAAGATTCCTAAATTTATCTAACAGGCAGGCAGGGCTCATACCTGTGGTATTGTAGTGGATATCCATTCTTTATAATGGATTATATAAAGTTTGTCTTAGCCTTTGCACTTGCTCAAACTCCATTAACAATTACAAGGTGAATTGTGTAACCTGACAACATCCTCTTTCTCACCAGGATGCTCTTCTTTAAATGTCTGTTTGGATTTAAAAAAAAAAGAAAACCAACCCCTCCAAACCTTTTGCTTTCTCTTTATTTTGTTACTCTGTATTCTACTTGTGTGATTTGAATAATCTACTTTATGAGCCACACACTTAGTGAGAGCACAGCACAACTGCTGTCATGTGCATGGCAACAAACTGCTGTTGTCTGACTGTTTGGGTCTCTTTATTTTACACATTGATGGGCAGGAAAAAACTACAGGCAAGAGAATAATTGGAAAATGTTGCACTTCTAAATTTTGTTCTTGTGCACACACACACACACAGGCTCCTTAACAGCAGGGGATGTGTGGGCACTTCTGTGCATATCAAGGCTAAATTCAAATAATAATAATAATAATAATAATAATAATAATAATAATAATAATAATAATAATAATAATAATAATAATAATAATAGGGTTAGCAATTTTTCCCCAATTTGAAGAAGTATTGTGCTCATAATTAAAACATATTTTCTCTTAACATAATTTATTTCCTTGCATAATGTAATTTGACAGAGCATTATAAATGTATATCTCTATGCTTCATGACCCCATTATGAGGACAATTTTTCCATAGTAATTCATTTGTGTTGTGTTTCTTCTTGCTTTCTGATTACACAATCAGTATTGAATTGTGCAACCAACATCCTGATTAAAATGAGACAAAAACCTATACAGCTCAGCTCCCTGCAAATCTTCTCTTGTTCCCCTAAAGACAATGGCAAAATTCTTATTTGTTGGAGGAGACAAAGTTATTAAAATGGATTGCAAATGTGAAGAGAAGAAGGTGGAGCTTCAGCTCCCCATGGGAGGAAGGCAGGGTGGGAAGTATCAACCACAGACACGATTTGGAGACATATTGCAGGAAAAAAGGAAAACCATTAAAAAGCCAGGACTGACAAGAGGGATTTGGGAGAATGTTTCTCTTTTTTTCCCCCAGATTTTAGCATCACTCCTAAGGTATATATATGTTTGGTTTTTTTTTTCACAGCAACAATTTGTTTATTTAGGAAATAACTTCAAAATAGAACAAAAAGCGATTTTTAGGCAGGAGTGATAATTCTTCCAAATTCACAAATAATTTTATTTTTTACTTTTATTTGCAATTCTATCCCATCACAAGGCCCAGGAATGTGGTGCTGCTATGGGCTTTACCTACCCCATTTACAGCTGCTGTGTTTCCACCCGAAATGTGCTTAGGAAATAATACGAGCCAACCTGTTCAGCCACTTGAGAAGTGTTACAAAATCATTAATCTGGACTAATTTTTGTGCTTAAAATTAAACACACATTCTGGCAAATAATAGGATTAAAGTATGAATTGTGCATATTTTTTTCTGGGGTTCAGTTTCTTCGGTTTCTTTTATTCTGGGTTTTTCAAATCATTGTAAATAATATAGTTTCTGATTATTGATCAGCTAGCAGTTAGAAAAGCAAAATTTTGATTAATTTCTTGAAAATATTAACAAGATGAATGCCAACTATATAAGCATATTTGCAGTGCTTTGTTGATCTTGGAAATAATCAACTAAAAAAATTAGGTCTTAGTCTTTGAGACTCAAACATATCCAGAAAAATGAAGAAAAGGAGTTGCAGCTTTTCCCTATGAACTCTGGCACCCATATTTATTGATTTATTTGGTCATTTGAGAATGGGTTTAGGTGGAGCATGGGCTGCCCACAAGCAACAACAGCAAATTAGTCACGGGTGTTAGAAGACAGGGCCACAAATCTTAGCAGTGGGCTAAGTTCAGCAAAATGCTGAATAATAGAAATTATTAATTTTAAAAAATCGTTAGAGCAGAAGTTTGGTCTCATGGTCCATACTTTAATTTGGGACCTGTGAATTCCTAATTTTAATACCTTATTTTTTTTCTCATAGCACACAGAGTTTTATATTATCTCCCCTTGCCTCTTACAGAAATAACACTATTTACTTCAGAGCTACTACTTGAGATGTCATAACTCCAAGTAGTTATAGTTAGAACTGGTTGAGAAATGGGAAAAATCTTATGGAACATTTCTGACCAATTCTAATTATTGCCCTTAATGTATCATTGCAAAATTTGAAACAGGATTTCTTTGGAAGTTGTGACCTGCTCTTTGAAAGTAGGGGAAAATACTTATTTTTAATCACCTTCATCTCAAGAGCTGTAATTGAGGTTATGAAGTTATAGTGGATTAACAGGTTAGTGATTTTTTTTTTTTCAATGTGGAGAAAAAAATTCAGCAAGTTTCTTATAAAAACTTTACTAAGTGCTCAACCTTTGAACACAAACACAAAATCAAATGTTTTAAGTTCTGGCCATAAGCTTCACATTAGAAATTAATCATGAGATGGTTTGGTGATAAAATCTCTCTCATTTGAAAATGTAATTTATTAACCAGCACAATATCTATTTCAGGGTATTATTCAAGCTGCAATAAAGGTTTTCATAGTATTAGAATAATGTGCCGGTATTTAGCCCTGTGTGAAAGGCGAGCGCTTTTCTCTTGGCTCACCATCGTCCCTTTGGGATGCAAACCCCAGTGCCAGGGATGGGAGCTGCTGTTTGCTGGTGGAACAGAGGGGCTGCTGTTTGTTTGCTGGTGGAACAGAGGGGTGCCAGGGAATGTTGGAAGGGCTGTGAGATCCCTGTCCTTGAGCTGCTCCCCTTGGCCTCGGTGCCTTCTCCCGGTGCGCTGGGTGTGCAGGGCAGGTGGACACCGACCGCTGAAATCCTTCCCAAAGCCTCTCCCGTGTTCACCTGTGCTTCACCTGTGGGGGTGAAGGGTCTCAGGAGCCTTGGAGTTCCCACCTCCTGCACTTCCACCTCATTGCTGCCCTCCTCCCTCCTGTCCAGCTCTACTGCTGGCGGCTCTGCGTACAGCAGAACACGCGGTGGGCGTTGGATCCAAAGGGAGCGGAACAGATGGAAGTCTTGGGATTGTACTCTGTTGTCTCGTTCTGTGCTTGGGGAAGGAATAGAGAAATTGAGAGCAAAGTATTAGTTCTGGGCAAAAAGAAGATCCTTGCAGTTCCTCTTGCATTTGCATGATTTTCTTTACGTTGTAAAAATAATTTAATGTGACTGCAGCGTCTGGTTGTGGGAAGCCTCGTGGAAAGGCAAGAAGTACCTGACAGCATTTGAACTGTGCTATTTTGCCTGTGCTGTAATTATTTTCATTTATGAAATTCTAAATTCGAAATTCTGTTTTAAATATTGAATATTTCTGGTGAACTGACAGCTTGTGCTAGCTTTAGGATATGCCTGCTTGGTAATTATTCATGAGAAGAACAGCTGAAAACAAACTCGTTATACACCTTGGCAAGTCACTGTGATTTGAATTCTGTGAAATTTCCCTATGGCCATGTGACTTTATTCTAAAGTACTCTAACAGTGCAGATGTCCAGAATGCCGTAGTTGTTACAAATGTTATTCCTGTAGTCAAAGTTTGGAATCATCAGTGCTTCAGGAGAAGTGGAAGGGAAAAATAAAAAAAAAAAAAAAAGAAGAAGAAAAAAGAGAAGAGGAGAAAAGACTGATGATAGAGGGTGTGTTTTGAGTGTTTGTCACATACTTCATTATGTGCAGCTCTCATACATTACCAGATATATATCATAGGGGATATATCTCAGTGCATGTTCAGGGCATAGAATGGAATTTACAATGCCTGCAAGAACACCCCGCTGAAGTGCACTAAGTGTTTGAAATATCTTGTTTAAGCCATGATACAATAAGCATCAGCACTGACATTTTTGGAAGTTTAAAAGTAAGATAATTTCTGTGTAACGTTGGATGAAGAATCGAAATGCTTCAGATTTAGCTAAAAATAAAACATTTCTCTACTTTTGCCTTTTCTTTTTCTTCTCCATATGGCTCCTGAAGCATTCCTTAATTTAAATAGGTTTTAGAGCTCATCCCTTATAGTTCCTGAAGCATTCATTGCTTTTGAGAAAAAACATTTTAGCATGTGCTATTCTTGTTATTCTAATTAGAAAAAAACAGCTGGTCCTGTGCAGCTCTGACTGGAGTCTTTTTCAACACATTGTTCAGATTTTTTTTTTTTCTTTTTCTGTCAAGCCACAGGCTACCACCTCTCCTCATCCCATATGAGCCAGCCCCCAAACACCTGCATGTGCAGCCTGAACCTGCACATCTGCCAGGGAACACAAAGAAAATACTTCATTGGCCACAGGACACGTACATCAGATTATACATATTAGGAATATCTGTATTCCCGAGGAACTGCAAGTGACACCGAACTGATGGCCAGTGGCTTCCATTGCCATCCAGAGGTATTTTTTAGGTGCCTTTACTTGCATTCCTTCTCCTACATATAAACCAATGAGATGCTTTCATTTAAAAAAGAAAAAAAAAAGATAATCAGCCTTCAGTTAGGATTTTGATATCTGTAAACGTGTGTGCCTACAAATAATCATTGGAGCTGATCAAAGTCCCACTCGCTGTTGCTATGGAAATGAATCCCCACTTTGTTTACGGATGGGTATGCGCCACATGACAGGGAATGATGTCAGGTGGAAAGCTGAGATAAATTAAATTTGTGGTCTGAAGTTATTAACATATGTTTTGTGTGAGGGTGTGCATGTGTATTAACTAAGAAAGGGAAGATCCAGAAAATTCTGTTCCTTTAAAATGACAGGGAAACAGCGCCTTCAACATAAATCATGGCATCATTTCTTCCAGTGGGATGAAAGAGACACAGAGAGGTTGGGGCAAGGATGTTTTTGTGGCATGTCCAAATCCATGGAGCTGTTCTTCAGTAGTCCTACTCATTGTTTAATTTACTTCTCTGTTGTTTCCTCCTGTGTTGGTCAGATTGCTCTCACAACCGTCCTGAACTTTGCATCCATGTGTCTTGCCTGAATGGAAAGTCAGAATTCATTTCTAGCTCTGAGTAAAAAAAGTCATTACATTTATTTACAAATAAAATGAAATAACTTGTGCATCTGAGGAATAAATTGCATTAGTCCTTCTGTAGAGTGTGTATGGATGAGTTAAGAGACACATCAGAAATATGAAATAAGAGGCACTTGTCCCATGATAACACCAGATGCAGCAGAGGAGAGAACTACTGAGAAACTCAGCCAAAGCTTAAAGGTTCGAGCAGCACAAAACAATGCCAGATTTTTTCTTTCCAGAGTTTGACTTGTGGAACATAGACTATTAGACCAGAAATGCATAATGTTAGACAAGTACCAGAGACTGCAGCAGTTCTGTTTGCTCCACAAAACATCCGTGTTAAAAAAATGCCCCGAAGATGCTCTGATACATTTATATGTTGTTATTCAATACAGGATCAACACTGAATTGGCTACTTTGAAGGCCACAGAACATTTTTCTGTTTCTTTAGAAACACAATAATCTCTCTAATTCACCTGCCATGTGGTGCTGTACCACCTAGCAATAGGTGTGTAATTGAGGGCAGAATTTGACCCTTTGATTCTGTAAATCACATATGATCATTACAGAAGGGCTCAGATCTTTAGACGTTGTATGATTGCCAGCTCACCAGCCACCCTTCCTTTGTCACATTATTTTTTTAGAGGCTGACACTCTAATGAAAGCAATACAAAAGGCTGCCAGAGCCCAGCTCAGAATGCCCAATTTGCTTTGACTGCCATTTTCCAGAGCAAAAAGTGTGTTCCATTATTTGTATCGATATTAGGGTGAACTTAAAATAGCTGATCTTCTGGACAGGGGCTATACCTTTCCACAGCTGTGCACCTCTGTGGTATCCTGTCAATAATAATTAAACAGTAGGAAAATGAATGCAATGCTGAAGTTGGACTAATTGACTTCTGCTGGCTGTGTGGAGCAGTAGGATTTAAGCATTACTCAGTTTTCAGCCCATACACTTAAGCAATAAGATTTCAGAAGATTCAGTGTGTGTGTGTCTTTGTGTGTAAAAGCTGAGCAGACCCCATTTTCCTTGGCCCAGTCTTCCAGAATAATCCCTGGTCCATCCATTTGTACTCATTACCTGGTGTCTGCAGCAGGGAAAGAAAGTCTGCTCTTTGGCACTGTTTTGAAAATCTTGAATTCCTTTCCCTTCTGTCCTTCTCTGCCGCAAACTTTTTCTGTCCTCCTCATCTGAGCTACTTGGGGAGAACGAGCATTAAAGCAAGCTTGTCAAATGTTAACCTGGCAAAGAAAAGGCTTGGAAATGCATTTTGTTCCCTGGAGAGAGGCTGTATTATTCCGAGGTGCCCTCTGCTGTGTCAAGAGCTAAAGATGCTTCACGAACCACACCTTGGCAGAGATGAGTGAGACCCTCCCTTCGCAAGGCTCCGACCTGTTGAGCATCCTTTTCATCATTACAGCATTGGAGCGTCTCGGATTAATCATCTCTTCCCACAAGTAGAATCTCCTTTTGTTAAGACCTTAGGGAAGCTAAATTTTTCAAAATACATGCCGGACGGGACTGAAAGAGGTTTTTTTCCTTTCCTTTGGAACCCCATTCACAGGAGCAAACCTCCATGTTCAAACTTAAAAAACAGAGGCAGCGAGGGTTTGGATTCAGAGGAAGATGCGTTCGTTGGTCTTGAGATTCTGTGAGGGTCCGGCATTCTCCCGCGCGCTGGAGAAATTTGTGAAGCTCATTACCTCCCAGGCCAGCGTTTTAAAGAAATCCCTGACTGTATCAAATTTAGCCTTGGCACAAATGGGTGTAACTAATATTAGAACCCTAAAAAGGATCTCATTAATCGTCATTAAAAAACAATGCTTAGATATTCTTAGAGTTGGGATCTGGTGTTTTTCTGTGGAGTCAATTGAGGCTTAATTTTCTGTGTGGGTATTGCATGCACAGATCTTGAGCCCCAAGGGATTTCTTCTGAGACATGACAGTGAGAACATATTGCTGCATGTGAAAAATACTTCTGCCAGTGGTGCTCAACAGAAAGAGAATTTTCTTGCTTCAGAACATGCTAAAAAAATTTAAAAGAACAATCCCCCCTGAAAACCCACCACACTATTACATTGCAGTGTGTTAGAACAGAATCTGAAATCTGGGAGTTGAAAACAAACTCATTTTTAGACAGGCAGGTGTGTTGAGCCTATAAAGAAGTTGGATGCACAGAGTAAATTCAGATACACAGTACAAAGTTAGGCTTCCATGTGATTTACTGGGTTCATTTGCTTCCTTTTCTACTTTTATTCTGTATCTTTCTATTGTTATCCTTCCAAAAGGAATACAGTGCAGCAGATTCATCAGAGGCCATTATTTACTGATTCTGTATATTGTTTTCATAATGGTTGAACTCAGCAAATCATGAACTGATTATTGAGTTTTAGCAAGTGGCTAATGAATCATTGATGCTGGCTCAGGGAGAAAGAGATTCCTCTTGTTTCTGCAGTTCTGCAGGTTTCCAACAGATTCCACAACTACTTCCATTCATTCCTTTTATTTCTTCCTTATCTTCTTCCCTTGGAGCGTTACCTTCAAAAAACCCAAAGCCAGTGACCACTTCAGTTATGTCTAGTGTTTTTCATTATACCTTAGTGAAGTCTACTGACTAAAAGCACATTTAGGAAAGAACCAACATTATTTGCAAATTTCATGAGGTCTCAGGCGAATGTGAAACTATCAATAAGCTTTCAGTTTCAGTAAAAATCAGCAACATGATGGCACTAAAATAATATGCAATTTCAAATGAATGATTTTAATAAGTTAGCAAAACAGAATTGTTGATTAATACAGCATAACATATTCCATGTGTATTATGGAATTGTAATGAATTACTATCAGAGATGCTATTTTATAGCTGTAATGTAGCAGTGTGAAAACTTTAATAGAGGCCTGCAAAAAAGGCTCTTTTCCTTCTCATTTTTATCTTTCAGTTTCTTGAAATGCCTGTCCCTACAGAATTGTTACAAGATAATAGAACTCAAAGATTTATTTCTGATAAAAGGTTTAAATTGCAACAGCAAAATATAATAGCCCAATAACAAAACTGAATAGATATTAAAGAGGAAAGAAAAAGGCATAGACTTATTGCTTACCTGTCTAGTCATGAAAATGGATCCATCATGTTGCAACTTGATAGCAACTCCCTATAAACTGTATGTTGGAATTCAGGAGGGGAATAGACTCATGGGAATTGTTAGAATCATAAAATGGTTTGGGTTGTAAGGGACCTTAAAGCTCATCCCATTCCACCCCCTGCCATGGGCAGAGACCCCTTCCACTGTCCCAGGCTGCTCCAAGCCCTGTCTGCCCTGGCCTTGGGCACTGCCAGGGATCCAGGGGCAGCCACAGCTGCTCTGGGCACCCTGTGCCAGGGCCTGCCCCCCCTCCCAGCCAGGATTCCTTCCCAATACCACCTATCCCTGCCTCCAGCAGTTTGGAACCATTGCCCCTTGTCCTGTCACTGTCTGCCATATAAAAAGCCCCCTTCAGGCACTGGAAGGGGCTCTAAGGTCTCTCCAGAGCCTTCCCTTCTCCCAGCCTGGCTTCAGAGCAGATACTCCTTGGAGCATCTTCATGGCCTCCTCTGGACTCACTCCAACAGCTCCACGTCTTTCCTGTGTCCAGAGCTGGATGCAGGACTCCAGCTGGGGTCTCAGGAGAGCAGGGAAGAAGGGGACAAGTCACTGGGTGCATTATAATGTGTGTGTGTGAACTCCACAGAAGCAGCTTTTCCTGGAAGTAATTTCTGTGTGGATTAAGCTTTATTTGTCCCTTTCACCTTTCCCTAGGAGAAAATTACCTTTATCATAATCTGCCAAATTTAGTTTGTTTTCATTTCTACTCAACTGATATTGAGAATAGTAGAATTTTTTTTCCTTGTGGTGAAGGTGGATAATGTTTGTGAAATAAGAAATTACTGTATTATACATTAAAGACCCCTCACAAGTATTTAGGACTTGTGTAGAGAGGCCTGATGTGAAATCAGAGTCCTGGGGTCATGTATGCCGCTCCTACACTGGGAGAACAATGGTCTGGATATTTGCTTGGGGCAACATCCCAGTTGTTACCTTGAGACAAGATGTAGGTTTGGATATTTCTTTTGTCCTTTTTTTTTCTGCTTTTCTAGGTGGAGATGAGCAGTTTCAGCATGGGAGGTTGAATCTTATTGGAGAAAATCTGTAGAAAAGATGAGGAATGGGGTTGGGAGGAGTGAACCAGAACTGCCCTTATGTGTAAATTGGCAGGCTGGAATATTTATAGTTTTGATAATACTTTGTTACCAGTCTTGCTCATAAAACCACTTCATCATCAAAACCAAGCCGACTGAGTTGAAAAAGTCCATTTTTTGTAGTTTCTGTTGAAACTTTCCAAGAAGCTCTGGCAGTTGCTCAGTAAACTCGTGAGTTTGTGGTTCTTCAGTACCAATTGCAGTTTTCATCTTTATGGAAAATGAAGATTGCCAGGGGCTGATACAAAGAAATTTTCTGCCTTTTGCGAATCTCCTCTGAAAAGAGAGTCCTGGTCCCATTTCAAACCCCAAATAACAGCCCTCTGATTTTCTGAAGTCTGGAATCGTTGCACTTTTGTGGTGCAGGAGTAGCAGATACCCATAGCTGGGCTGAACTCTTTCCTCTCATCTGTTTTTTCTTTTCATATTTCACAGAAAATCTCTGCCACATATGGAATTGAACAGCAGCTAATAAGGTCTGATTGGAATTTTCATGAGCAGCATCTTTGTCAGATTTGCTCAAAATAACTGAGAAGATTCTTCAGATACTTTATATATTCTCTTTCAAAGATTAATGTGAAAACTCTCTTTAAAATTAGGAAGTAAATATTTTTCAGTGTTAAAGTCATTGTCTTTTTTGCTACGATGCATCATTAAAATTAGTTATATTCCTGAGGTACACACATTTTCTACGACAAAGACTGTGAAAACTTCAGGGAACTTTTTTTCAAGAGCTGAAGCAGATGAAATACCTGGATATTTTTTCAGGTGTATTAAATCCTGCTGAGGAGTTAAGTTGAAGTGTTTGATCAATTACATTTAAAAGAAGTTTGGGGGGTTTTTGGTTAATTTTATTTCTTTTAGAATAATGAGATTGAAAAAAGACATCTGTGAACTGGTATCCCACTTTTTTTGTTCTTTGTTCCAGGCTTATCCAGTCCAAAGCTTTAGTGTGTGTTGGATTTGATAAACAAGGCAGACAATTTACAGTTCTGGTGCTTGTTGGCTTGCCCCCCTTTTTACAGAGCTGCCTGTGTGAAGCCTTTTGGCTGCAGGAAGTTGGGATAATGCAAATAAACCCCCAGCCTTCCCTGCCAATATTCCCTTCTTCCTACTCCTGTCCAGCCTGGGCTGTGTACCCAGAGGTGAGCTATTAATATTGCCTTTTTACAGCTAAATTATCTGACTCCAGAATTGTTCACAGATTCTATTAAAGACCCCTATTGAGGATTGCTTCTACAAATAGGCATTTTAATTCATCCGGGTACACTAAGGTGTTACCTTCCTTTCATTAATAAAATGGAAGCTCATAAAGAAAACCAGATTATACTGAATTTATGATCAAGTAATTTTGTTTCTCTTGGCTCTGGTAATAATTGTGGAACATTATTTCCTTGCTTCTTTTCCTTTCTCCTTCACCTACCTAGACAATCTTAATTTCTCATGTTTATTTATCTTTTTTTTTCTGTTTTAATTTGACAGGAAAAGCTATCTAGGACCCCAGGAGGCAAACACAGAGAGTTAGGAATTGGTCCTTCCCATCTCCACTTTAATGAAATAATAAGTAATTGGTTCATATTTACCCACATTTTAGAAATTCTAGGTTATTCTTTGTGTCCTACCTTAAAAATTCTGAAAAGTATAGTTTCTGGCTTTGTTTTTGTACATATTTTGCTTGGGTTTGTTTTTTTTTTTTGTTTTCCATTTTGTCATCTGCGCTGAGAGATGATTCATCTCATCGTGACTCTGAATATTCAACTTTGTACCCGCACTTTCCTGTTTCCCCCTTGAAACAAAGCCATCAGCTCCAAGTGAATGAAATTTCCATACACTTGGGGTCCTCAACAGGGATGAATCAGCACAGTTTTCCTGACTCCAGCCCCTCTCTGTGCCCCTTCCCCTCCGTGGCAAGGCTTTCCCTTTATTGCCACCTGCCTTTTTGGGGGAAAGCTCCCGGTTCCAGTTCTTCTGAAGGGGGCTCCCGTTCTGCCTGAGCCCTTCCCTGCTGCACAGCCCTCCTGAGGCGCCTCTGCAGGCACCACTTGAGTTGAGTGACTACTTCATGAACTTCAGATGAAGTGTGCAGGCCTAAATTATCCCTGGAGGTGCTTTGGCTCAACTTCCAGTAGCAGGTTGTGCTTCTGGGATGTCTTAGGGAGCAACCACAGAAAACATCCAGTGCATTTACAGGAACATGAACAAGGGCAATTCCATCACTCCCCAGCTTTAGAGTTTCAAAGATACCACCAAAATTTAAAGCATCTTTGTTTCTTGTACCTTTTCATTCAGAGGTTGTTATTCTCTTCTAAAATAGCATAAATGAGATTTAAAATTTAATTTTGAAGCCCACACACACATTAAAAGCGAAATGCATTAGTCAGATTTTAATCATGATCTATTAAAACTGGCAACAAAAGTGGAAGAGACAGACCTCCATTCCTGTCACAGAAAGAAAATCTTCCTCAAAGCACCTTTTTTTTCCCAGTCCGTAGCAGTTCTGCCATGTTTGACCTAAAGGCCACCTGCTCTACGGGAAGTGGTGGTCAGTGATGCCTGTTTTGATACAGCAGGGTAAAAAGTGTTTTGCTGCTCATCATCCAATTTTATCTCCATGAGCTGTTACTGCCTTAAAAATGAATTTTCTTTATTTCAAAAATTGTTTTCTTTAATGAGTGGCATTCATTATTTTTGATAATCTAGTAACTCAAAAGTAGTTTATGAAGATGGCCTAATCTCAGTTAATGTCTCTGTTGGTATCATGGACATTGCACTTCTCTTTCTAAATGAAATCTTTCTTGCTTACACATTCTTAACCTGCTCAAGCATTGAAAGCCAATAAACTATGCATTTTCTTAATTTAGAGCTGCTGAAGTTGCTGAACAGAAATATTTTCAATTTGATATTACTTTCATGATACAAGAAGCAATAGCATGGAACCCCAGATGAAGCATTCCCGAAACATGGACTGAATTGATGATTTATTTTTCGCCTCCTTTATTAAGAATGTATAAGAGTCAAGGATGATAGTCCAACATGTCAAATCCTGGAGAAAAAAAAAATTAATTAGATTTTTGCATTTCATCTATATTATCTCAAGAACAGGAATAGAAAACCCTTAATTTCAGACAGCCTCTACCTGACTCTCCTGAATGGAGTCAAGGAGAAAGTTCTGACTTTATACAGGATTAGGGCCAAATAGGAATAGGCCAATGGAGGGGAGCAGGATCCTCCATCCTCATGTGGTGAGGATGAAGGTGAGTCTCACCCACTTCTCCTTCAGCATGAAGCAATCCCACTGCAGGTTTTGTTTATCAAAGGAAGTGGGGTAAAGAGCTAACACACTTCGCAAAAAAGGAAATCAAAATTTTAGGCTTGACTCAAGTTCCCCTTCCAGGATGGGCTTGGTTTATCCTAGCTCCGTCTGTTGCTGTTAGTAATTTACTGTGAGCATATCATGTACAGTGAAATCTACAGAAGTGATCTTAAATAGAGTAAATTTGGCTTGGCATGTTTAATAAAAGCTAAAATATTGCTGGCAGTGGAAAATCACAGGACTAGAGACATTAAGATAGTTTTGAAATTTTTTTTGTTCTTTATTATTGCTTTCAGACTGCATTAAGTTCTGAAATGAGTCTAAAAAAATAATTGTACAAAATGCAAGGTGAATATTGCAGTGATTTTCCTAATGTGATCCAAATTAGGGAGCTGCAGGTAAAGCAGCTCCCCTGCCTCAGTCTGTGCACTGCAGAAAGTGCAGCTTCCTGCAAAATGACTGCACCTGCACAGAGCGTAGAGTTTCTGCTGCGTGTACCATGAACTCCACGGCAGAGGAGCAAAAGTAATTTCCCTAATGACTGGTGCAAATCCTGAGATCTGCAGAGCGTCCCCTTTTCACCTCTGGCAGAGCACCCGGGATCTCCCCTGCCTGCTTGTGCCACTGCAGCGTGTGACAAAGGCTTCTGCACCGGGCAGTGCCGAAACAAAAAGCACATGCTGAAACTCAGGCAGGCAGCTTTGAAAGGGAGGATTCTCCTGAGGAAAGATTGTTCAGTTTTGTAACACAACCTTGCCCTGAAAATGTCTCTTTAAAGCGTGTCCAAAGGACTTATAAGACTTTATGTAGCCCAAGTGCCTTCACTTTTATTCTCAACTGCATTGAAGTACGTGGAAGCTTTTGAATTGCAGGTATGAGGATGTGTAGCCACCAAAATCCACATTTTAAAATATATGCCAACACAGTTTGATTACCACAACTCCCTCACTGTCATGTCTCCCTTGGGACTCTCCCTGCCCTCCTTTCCCTTCTCCCTTTGCCTTTTCATTTGTGTGTGCCCAGTGTGGGCTTTGAGGTGCTGGGCGAGGCCACAAAGGTGGCAGCTCTGGTTTGGGGCAAATAATTTCTGTGCTGTGTCATGGCCAGTCCTTGTCCAAGGGGGGGACAGGAAAAAGGGCTGTGCCTTTGTGCCAGCCCCTTTCAGTGACAGGGACCCAGTGCAGGTCACTACAGTGAGGCTGGGGTACATTAGGAGAGCCTGTGCCAGGTCCTATCGTGCCAGTGCAAAAGCTGCCTTTCATTTATTTTTGGTAGGATTAGACTGTTAATGGGCAGGTCCCTGCCTGTGTTTAGGAAGTGTGCAGCAGGTAACTGCCTCGAAAGGAGCATCTCTGCTTGTCTGCAAGATTTTTTAATGCATCTTTGTAAGAGCAGTGCTTCAAAAGTTTCTTCTTCCTTTGTTGTTAGAAGGCCAGGTTTAAAAGGTGCATCCACAGTGTTACATCTTCTCCATGGGTTGTTTATCCTCTCTCTTTTTATGCCTGAATCTAAACCAATAGTTGTTATTTCCAGGGCGTGTGCAAGACAAGAAATAGCTGTGTATGGTCTCATTGTGTTTCTCTGAATCACAAGTTAATTACTTCAAAGTTTAAGTTTATCCTAGAAATTATTGCTCTTCTATTCTCAGAAATACATTATCATAGTTTATCACCAGCGTCATCATTGACAATCTCCCTGTTCTGGCTGTGATATTGATGGTCTCAAACATGTGTCAGAGTCTGTGTGTGTGGTGGCTGAGAACAAAGCTGACTTCTACAACATTTTACTGTATTATCCGTGTTTAACCTCATTAGTTTATAGATTACTGTGGAATACTTTGTGTGTGGAAGGAGCAAAGCAGCACCAATTTAATTCTCTGTGCTGCCTGTACAAGTCATCGGTCCCTTTTGGTACTTCTGGAAAGTATCTGTAAATGTTATTTTCAATAAACATTTAGCTGGTTCATTATTGAATCTTCCTATGAATTGATGCTAAAAATCTTTAGAATTCATCAGCATGTCTTAATACTCGTGCTTGGCTAACGTTTTACATTTATAGGAGTTTTAAAAGGCAGGTGCAATGTGACATATCACAAGAAGCAAATTAAACTCTTGTAAAGCACAGCTGGAATGCTAAAAATGTGTATTTGTAATTTAAATATGTGACACCATCACACTGTAAAATCAGTTCATAATTAGAAAACATCTGTTTTTTTCCAATATGGTGTCTAATAGTATATTTAAATAATTTAGAATGCAATAAGGGGGGAAAAAAAAAGTCAAGCTCTAGTATGTGATTCAGGCCTGTTTTTTCCCTTTTGTTTAAATGTCCTCTTCCAGGTCTTTAAGTAACCCATCATTTTGAAGCTAATTCTTGGTTCATATTATAATCACCATTGATGAAATACATATGCCAAACATATGTGCTGTTATGACCTTATTGTCAGTCAAGAAACAGGTTTTGTGGGTGCTATTGTTGAGAAGGATTTACACACTGTCATGTTGCTGTTTTTTTTCTTTTTTGATTACTGGAGAACTGTGAGTCAAATAAAAGTTGATTATTTTAACAGGGAAATTTACATGAATACATATATTTATGTATAGTAAACACAGTGATGTCTGAAGAGTTTATGATATCTGGAAACATACTTAAAGTAGATTAAATACTGGCTTAAAATATAGTGGGATCAATTCGAGTTTAACTAATAAAGTTTGAACAAAACCACAACTTCTCAAATGAAGTTAACATGGTAGATTAGCCACACATCTGTCAGCGGTGCTCACGTAGGAGGGTATTTATGTGGGTGTGATGAAATTCCTAATGGATGGTTTTATTCTGCCTGAAGTGTGCAAGCAGAGCATTCCCCCAGTTTATTGGCAGTAAAGTCTGTAACCTTTCTCCTGCCACTGCCTAAGCATCTATTGAAGAGAAATGGAGGCCATACACTCCTGAAGAGGTTTTGGGCTCTTGTTTCCCTGGCCATCCATGTACAACTGCTTGAAGGTACTCCTACATCCAGGAAAATGCCCCAAAAGCACACTGGGCACAGCAGTCCTGCTCAGAGGTGTTTTTCAGCTCAGGAGCTGGGTACTGGTGTTGGCCAATACCGTGAGGTCCATCTATCACCTCCTCTCTGGGATGTGAGTGTCCTGGAGGAAAAAAATGTGTTCAGTTTATGTGCTTTCTCTTTTAAACAAAAATAATTTTTGCCCTGGAAATGATGAAAAAAAATCCAAAAGTAGCTTTTGGTGGGCTCGAGTACATAAAGTTAATGTGCTGCAGTTTACACGCAGCTCTGCCTTGATCGTCTTTTAGGAACCTTTGCTGCTGCAGCCCACCACAGGCTTTTCATCAGTTTATGCATTGTGTGCCAGGGCAAATAATGACAGAATATCTAGCTAAAGAAGGGGTACTTAATCAGCAATCAAGATTCAATTTGTTTTAATTTTAGCAGGTGTTTGTGAGGTACATTGATGGGAGAGATAATATGTACTGCTTTCATTAGCTCTCTTGTTTTTGTGCTTGAACATTTAAGAGCCAGATGTTCGGAGGTGAGCTGATCAGAATATTAAGTCTCCAGAGGTTGGTTTCCATAGTGTTTTACATTCCTTTCTTTATCTCCCTCAGTTCACCCTGAGCTATGAGGTGCAAGTGCTCGCAATGACAGACTGCATCTCTGCTTCCTATTCAGCTAAAGCTTTAAATTAGTCTAAATATTAAAAAAACCCCAAAAACAACAAAACAAAACAGAAAAAAACCTCAAAAAACCAACACAAAACCTACAAAAATTAAACCCAGAGAAAACAACTCTATTCTAATAATCTGCAATTAATTCTTGGTCCTTGGGTCAGACTCATTTCTCACTCAGAACTGGTTTAGTTGATAAAGCTCTCATGGAAATTATTTGTTTAGTAAGTGGTGTATTGCCAGGAGGTTTTACCTCAGTAAAGAACATGGAATTGCCTTCACTCAGGAAGCCACTGATTCCATCATCACCACCTTAAGTTAAAAATCTAATCTAAGTAATTTGGGGAAAAAAAGCAGCAGCTTTGATGTCAGAATGCCCGGCCATGAGAGGGGGCTCCACGATGGCCCTTGAGATTGGCTTCAGTCGAGATGTTCTTTGACAGAAGACACGCAGATTGCATTTGAAAATCACAGGGGTTTAGTGACATGAAGTCACTGAAAGAACGAGTTGGAGTGGACAATAGGATGGCAAAAAAAAGGCAGTTAAACTTTTTGAGACCCATTTTCAGCCTGAGAGGTAACACCCAGCAGCCCTGGCTTGGTGGCTGATGCAGTAATAAGCCAGTGTTCTTCTCTATAATAAACTCTCCCAGCGTTGTGATTATGGTTTCTTTTAGTGAGGAAAAAAAACCCAGAAATTAAGAGTTAAGCAGCACTGCCATTGGTAAATGCTATAATGTTTCCCCTCACTATTACTTGTTCTCTGTTTACTTTGATGCTCAAAGATTGCCCTGTTTTACAAGCATATTTTCTTAATTGTGTCACCTTGTACTGTAAGTGTGTCAGAGGGGAAACATTTGCAAGTGATTAGATATGGACCTTTGTGTCACCAAATGTATGAGGTACATACCCTTATAGGATATAATTGTGATCTTTTAATATGCGGCCATTGACCCGGACTTGTTATTATCTATTATAGTTTATAATAATGTATCTCTTTATGATTAAATGATGATGCCTGGCAGAACACTATGATTAGCATTTCAGTTATTTATAGATTATGTCAGAGCAGTAATAAACATAAAATGCTGTTAATGTGTGGCTAATGAAATCTGGACATGAACAAGTTTATGAATTGATATAATTCATTTGAGTGTTCTAACTGAGCTGCTGGTTCTCGTCATAATTCAAAAGCTTAGCAGGGTTCACCGATTAGGTGGTAGACTAATTTGCTACAAAAAGTCAATGGGTTTTCATCGTCTTGGGCTATCATACACAGCATGGCTGATTGCATAAGGACTATACAAAGTAATTCTCATAAATATATTTATTAAGCTTAATATGTTTTGTGAGGTTAGGATGGAATCAGCCAGTGCACAACATATGTGGAACAAAATCACAGTGTGTTAGATACTAAAAAGATATGTTCAGTAAAATCATTCAGGAGCGGATCGATGAGGGAGTTATTTGAATTTTAAAAAGTGAGCAATTCAATATCAAATCTAAATGAGAGCCATAAAGAATGATACATATGATTGACTGAGTTTGCTCGACGTTTATTTTACTTTGGCATCATGATTTCATTTCATGCTACAAATATAATTTTAAACTTAGGTTACTTAGTGCTGAACTGGGCGGGTGTGTTCGCAGAGCTTATGGCAGCACTGCTTCCCTGTGCCTGGAAAAGCTCAGAGTGTGTGTTCTCCTCTTCAACAGCTGGCTCTAGGGACTGCGGAACATCCTAACATCCTTTTCTGGCACTGCCCTTTGGTTCCTGCATGTGCGGAGTCCTGGTCATCAGGAAAGATGTTCCTGACCCTTATGGGATTTTTCTTTTTTTTTTTTTTTCCTTAAGAAATGCCTGAGTTGGGTATTGGATGTGATTTCCTCGTTGGGATCTTTATTTTTCCACCAGTCTGTCAGTTTGCTGGTTTGTTCTTCCCTTTTGCTGTGACCAGCATCCTTTGCTTTCTCCCATTCTTTCCTACCTTACACCAGATCCAACATTGGTTTAATCAGGGTTGAGTTCCTGAGCAGAATAATTTGTGCTACCCAGAAATGCTAATCTTTGGAAGTACTAGACTAATGTATATCCTCTGTCTAATTCTGTCTTTTTCAGTATCTTTATCTCCTCCAAAATGCAGTATTTTAGAGCTTTTTTGTTTGAATGTTATGCATACACTGACAGAGCTCTTTTATACAGAAAGGAAATCTGCTATGGGCTTATATAGAACCTCAAATATATTACAAAAACACTTAGGTAAGACAAATAGCTGAACCCTTTATTTATTTTAAATACTGACAAAAAGTATTAATAGATCTTAAAATATTACAAAGAAGCCAACCCAAAGAATCAGAAAGTATTTACTTGTTGTGCTGCTTGTTTAAGAAACTAACAGGATTAGTCATGAGATTATGGCCCTGGGACAATCTCATTAATAGTAACATTAATCACAAAATTTTCAAGTTTTTCTTTTTCCATTTAAAAAGCCCCAACTCTGTAGTTATTAACAGGAGAGAGGGAAGTGCTGCTGGAGGACATGGCTATACCGTTGTACAATAATTTCTTATTATAACAAGAGTCCAAAGAGAACCCTTTGATATTCTCCCCTCACATTTGTTTCTTGACCTGACACGTGATCCACATGATCCCCGCACTTTTAATCTCCACTACCAGGTTTTCCTCTGTTCCTTCCCTGTATCATTCACTACATGCATTCCTCCCTTGCCTTACATAAATCTTTGTCTTGTCCCTACAAAAAACAACACTTATGTAATCATAAACCACACACCCTGCTCACTCCTCCCCTCTCCCCAAGCAGTTGCTTTCAAGTTCTTGGAGAGATTTTGAAACAGATTCATACATTTTTCTAACGATGCTTGAAAAGACGAGATTAAAGATGGAACTTCCCTAGGACTGGGGTGAAGGCACAAAAAGCATTGTAGAGGTAGTGAGTTGAAAACCATTGCAAACATTTCTAGGTCAGAGAAGTCCTTCTTAGCAAAGCATCCTTCATGCAAGGTCTACAAAGGGAGCCTCTATCACATCTGTTTGCTATCTGCAGTATCATATCTTACATTCTGTTTATTTTAAATTTCTGCTTACTTAATTAAAAATGGGGCTGATATTTTTTCCTGCATTACAAATGAGACTCCAACATTTCATTTATAAGCTGATACCCAGTTCAGCTTCTGCTCTTGATATTTTCAAGAGGCCAGTGATTAAAAATCCTATGTGGAATATGCTCTGTTATTGCCCTCTCTAGGCATTGTCGCATAAAACCTTAAAGGTTCTGGTGCTAAATCCCCACGGCAGCGTTTTGATACATGCCAGATGTTCACTCATGGGAGAGATAAATGTTTAATAATTTTTGCTATTGTTACTGTTTTTACAACGTGTTATACTGCCGTGGCTTGCTAAGGCTAAAGCTCTGTTTTGCTGAAAGAACAAGCATATAATAAGTCAGATGTTTACATTTCCATCAGCTTGGTTTTGCATAACAACATGGGAGATTTCACCTGGAGCACAAGTAGCCCAACTCTCTCCGAGCTGACAAAAGGCTTTAAGTGCGATGCAAAATCCTGTTCCAGGGAAGGAAGGCTGCTAAAACCTCTACTTGGTTTTAAAAGTTTCAAACTTCATTTGGCTCCAAGTAACAACCTGCAACCTATTTACACACAGACTTAACCTGCTGTGTTTTTTTACCTGAGATGAGAGGCATTAATCCCATTTGCCTGTGGCATTTGCCCCCTGGATCTCCGGTGTAATGGAGCTACATTCATCTTCTAAAATTAGACACGAGCCAAAATGTTTAAAATTAATATTATATACTGGAGTGGAATTGATCCATGCGAAAACACTGATAATGTCACAAAATTACTCTGGTTTTTGGAGCTAGCGGGAGCTGCTAAGAGTGGGATTCATTTTCCCTCCAAAATGGCGTCACAGCGTGAGGGAGCAGACTGCAGCTGGCCTGGACAACGTCCGGGTTGTCAGGGGCCTTCCCTGCAGCTCTGAGGGGCTCCTTTCACCCATCTGTGCCAACAGAAATCTGCTCCTTCTTTGGCACCCCAAGAGAGCCTGTCACTGGGATACCTGCAACAGTGGAGGGTGTTTTCCCTTGTGTGTCCCACACCAGGCAGGAGGAGGGGAAAAGCAAAGGGAAATTTGTGAGTCCCACTGCTGAGATGTGAGGGTGGCCTAGTTAGGCTGTGCATGATCACTGCTCATCTCAAAGAACAGTCATTGAGAAATGACCTTCCTTCACCAGCCAGGAGAGTCCACAAAAGAACAACTTTCTAAAAAAAANAAAAAAAAAAAATCCTCCTTTGCCTCTCTGCTTGTCCTGAAGGGCAAACAAGGTAACAGAGAACTGAGGAGCCATCTAATTTAAGAAGGATGTTTGCTGAGCTCTTTCTCTCATGCACATGCACTCTTTCACTTATTCACCTTTCCTACTGCATTATCTTAATGAAATGAAGTAACCCCCCCTCCATCTTTCCAGTTCACCCTGTCTAGAACTTGCAATTGCTTATTGCAGATTCCCTATGCTCTAGATCTCCACTGTTTAGGCAGTGCAGACCTGATTCTGCTGGCCTGAGTGAGAATAGCAGAGTTGGATCCCCATCAAAATCAAAAAAGAGTGAAGGAATATAAATCTGTCCCATTTTTCTCCAGTTCAGGCTGGTAAAAGTCATCTTACTCTGTGAAAGGTCATTATCCTCAAGGAAATAAAAAAAGTGAATCAGGAATACAGCTCAGGCTGCTTTCAGCATTTAAGTCTTGGTTTTAAAATGAAGCAAAGGATTGGTAATCTGTAAATTTGGCATCCTTGTCATAGAGTCCTTATGAATAAGAAGAAATCTGCAGGTTTGAAGATTTAAACAATGGTTTTAGTAGCAGTGATGCTGCAGTGTAGCTATGTCCACTGGAACAGGGCTCATCCCAGCCCACACTCAGAGCTCACCAGTTTCCATTTTGCATATGTGATGGTTGAGTGCATCAACCATAACAAAAAATTATTGTGCTGCTTGCAAGCTGGTGAAATTCTGATGAAATGCACACAGAGGTGGTGCATCAGCTTTTACCTGTCTTCAGAAAATAAAACACCTTAGCTTTGCAGGGATGGCACCAAACATCCAGGGCTAAATTCCTCATTCAGCATCCTAAAAAACTGCACCTTCTGTGCAGAGACCCGGGATGAGGGAAGTATTGTATTTCAGATATTTCCATTAATTGAGGTTAGCTGGTTAATTTTCTGGCATGTTTTGCTTTACTTTCTTATATGTTCCTCCATGCTGAGTGTTAGCATTGCCCTTGGCACAATGCTTTACCTTGGAAAACATTTTTTAATGTCTTGTAGGATTTGGCTGGCTGTTGTTTCCAAAATGTTGAGCTTAATTGTAATGTGGCAGAAGAAAAAAAGTCTTGGACAATACAGAAGAATTCGTACAAACAAGAAGTTTTCTTTCATTTGTCTGAGTATAAAATACTAGGAATATAAAATCCAGTTAATAGTGATGTAATTATGAGCTAGATCTAATTTTCTATAGATCCTATTAATTGGATCAGCAATTGGAGGCAGCACATTTAGATCATGACATATTCTATGCTGTACTGCCAGGTAAGCTGAACAAAATAGGTATTTTTCAGAGCATTTCCTCCCATCCCTGATCAAACCTCAGCAGCATGTAGTATAGTAATTCAAATGATAGTCACTGTACTTTTTTAAATTCACTGTGTGGAAGCACAGTCAAATTGCTAAACAGGCTTTCAAAATTATCTTTCTAATTATTGATGCCTGAACAAGTTAGAGAATAAGGGTAGCAGTAATGAAAATAGTAGTAACGATGATAAATTATGGCTCTTGTTCTGATATTTAAGTCAAGGAATTTTACCATTACATCTGGCAAGGAATGCAGACAAAACCCAGGGACTCTTAAAGCAAGGCCCAGCACAGGCTGCTGAAGGTATACATCAAATATGCTGTGTTTCTTCCTTTTCAGCCTTCCACGTGCAGTAGAAACATCATTGTTACCTTCCTTCTCTAAACATACAGTGTTATGTACATAAAAATATAGAAAACAATGTCTTAGCCAAACAATGATAATACCACAAGCTGAAACAGCCACAGTGAATGGTAAAACTGAGCTCTTGCAGCTTTGGCTGGAGGGAGCAGAGCAATGCCATGACCTTGTCAAAATGGAATTGTGAGTTTCTCAGCTTTCCTCAGGTAGGAGCTGGTCTTGAGGCTGTATCCAGGATCCTCCTGTGCCTCTCATGGAGGGGCTTTCTGGTGGAGAAATAGAGGAGCTGCAGGATGACTGCCAGAGCCAGGGAAAAAGAGGCCAACACTTGGGAAGCAGCTTGGCTTTGGGTGGTTATCTCCAGAGAGGTTTTAAATGGAACACTGCTGAACTTAGCTCTGCCCTTCCATTTCATATTCCTTTGTTGGCTGAACTCTGAAGTCATTATGGATTCAAATGTAAGGATTACAGGGCTATTTAGAGCCCCAAATCATGAGCAATGATGGTGAGTTCAAGAATCTGGTGGCTCCATCCTCAGACTGATGATCAGCTCAGAATGATATATACATGTGGTACCTCTCCTTCCTATTTATTCCAGCTCCTAAAATCTTTCTTTTTTGTGCTTGCACAGTGGTCATGAGGTTGAGTCCCTTGCAGCAGCAAATAATGATGTCATGAACATCTGAAAAAGAGAGGGAGAGGAATGAAATGTAGTGGGAATTACATGATGGAAAGAAGCAGGAGGGTGAGGCTGGCACGGCTTGGGTTTTATGACAAAGAATATTGTCATAGCAGAAGTAGCAGAAAGGATTAAAAGAAAAGGTGAGCACAAAAATTACTATTCTAATTCAGGATTTCTCCTTCCATTACAGTGTTTGGATAGAGTGGAGTTACAGAAATGAATTCCAAAGGTTTGGGTTGTAACTGTTCTTAGCATTTGCACCTCTCATGATGAGCCCTAACACAGGCCTTGCTTTTGTTACATTAAATACATGCTGGACATGTTTTTTTGGAATTCCATGAAGATGGGAGCCTGTAGGATCTTGCTCCCTTTGCTGTGCTGCCAAACACCCAGGAGCTGATATAAACCAGGGGCAGGAAATAGCCAGGGAAATTAGTTTATACTCCTAAAAAATGGTATAATAATTGCTCCTTCTCTAATTCTTTTCTCCTATTTCTTGTAGTTGTGGGGAGACAGGATTTTATAGGTATTAAATATGTTATAGGACAATTACCTCTGTTTCAACCAAGCCTGAATTGGTAATTGTACTGTAATGTATTAGAGCATAGAGAGTCCTGAGCTAGCTTTTCCTTCCTATATTGAGAACTTTATAATGATGTTAATTAATAAATAATAACTTTTGATAGAGAGAGAGAATAACAGCAAGGTTGCAGTCAGTAGGTACCATGGGGCTATTTCAGCTGGGAGATGCCTATATTTGGAACATTAAATCCATTTTAAAGTAACGTTTGTTGTGGTTTTTTATAACTTACATATTTCTTCTGCATATATCCAAATAAATCCATGTGTATAATAAAAAGCTGTGCATTTACACGCTCCTTGTGCACAGGAGCAGAAGGAAAAGGCAGGAGAGAAACAATAAATTCCTTGTGCCAGACCCATATAAATGGGTTGTGGTCTTAACACAGCTTCTCCTGATTACTGGTAAAAAACTAATTAGGTTTTGTCATTTATTCACTTGGAGTTTTGTCTCATTGAAACCTTGCTACTCTATTTAACCTACTTCTAGTCTGCAAATATCTGCTGCCATGTTATGTTATGCTTTTTTTGCTTAAATTAACTCCTGAATAATACAGCATAGCACATACAGGAGAATGAAAAGTTTTCACATTTTTAATACAAGACTGATTTTATTATATTACTAGAGAAATAAGTTAGATTGCTCTTGCAATCTCAATAAATCACACATGAAGTCTTCTTTTTTCTAAATTAAATTTTTATTTAAATAAAAGTGTTATGTTTGTATTTGAACTGACAGCTAAATCTGATAATTAGAGTGCATGAAGTTGGCTTTGATTGGCATTGTAATTGGATTGTCATTGGGCTGAAAACCTATTATCTTTGGATCATGCCCCATGAAATCTGTTGAAGAAACTTTGCTGCCAGTCATTAAAGCCACCATCTTGGCTTACAAATTAGGTTTGAAAGGCTTTTTACCACTGGGAATGTAATTTAAACCACTGCAATTGCACTCCCATTAATTAAAATTATATTAAAATTATGGTTCATTTTCTAAATATTTTTTTCATATTTTATTAGACATACTTATTACTAAATGCTTAACAAATTACATAGCAGAGCTAGTAAAATTATATTTTAAGATAATCCATCATTTCAGCACATGCTACTCAGCATTAGTGGAATTAGTCAGTGTGTTGATCATTAAAGGATACACTATTTATGTTTTTCATTACTGATTCTCATTAAAAATAAAATATAATTATAAACCACTTTAAAAAAAATAAAGCAAAATTCCACTGAAAATTCTAATTAACACTGGTAGAAAACTTAGAACCTGCTTTAAACTGAACTTAGTTCATTGCCCTATTGTTTTCTGTATTTTCTCTATCAGTCACATTGGTTACTTTAAGCGGTAGAGAGGCATGAGTAAAACAGATTTTTTTGTGTGTAACACCAAGTGCTGGTTATGCTGGGATCAGAGTTGATAATAAAGAATAAAGGGTTGGAATCTGGGCAGGTTTGCCTGCAGAGTTCTGCAATGATTTTATTTGTAGAGCAGCACTTCTAAATATGTTCCAGTAAAATGGCAGCAGAGATGAAGTAAGATGAGAATCTACATTCCAAGAGCAAAGTACCAAAATACCCAGTTAGTGCTCAAGGGCTAAATGTGCTTTGTTTTCGTATGAACTGGAACTTCTGGATTCTGTGTTTCCAAAGATTTTCTTTCCACCCTCTCTGGTGGCTGTTCCAGTTCTTGTCCTTGGGGTAGCAAAGAGCCCTCCCTTATCCTGGCTGTGCGAGGCTGCGCTGGAGGGGCCATGGATCTCCAGCCTGGCTTGGCAGGAGTCCTGCACCATTACTTGCAGTTCTCTAGGTGGATTTTTTTTTTTTTTTTTTTTTTTTTTTCTTCCTTGTGTTTTTTTTCCA
>VZRH01004236.1:658696-730412 GCA_013397555.1 Urocynchramus pylzowi | reverse complement strand
TCCGCCCCCTTTCTTTCCGTTTTCTTGGTTGGTTTTTTTTTTTTTTTTTTTTTTTGTTCCTACCTGAGCTATTTCATCCAAAGAAGTTCCTCCTTGCTCAGCAAGTCAAGGCCTAGAAATTCACTTCTTTTAAGGTTATGATTCCCCACTTGATAAACCACAGTGGGATTCCATCTGAAATCCCTGGAGTGCTTTAGACTCCCCATGCTACCTTTTTAGTCTGTGAAACCACTGAACTCCTTTAAAAGTGCCATTTTCAAATGAAGCTCATATATTTAGACTTGACTTCAGCTGTTCCCATGTGAGAATTTGCTTATTCTGTGCTGCTTAAACATTGTTCTATGTATTAAGAAATTCTACATTTTTCTTCCTAAGAGGATCTTCGTTATTTTGATTTATGTGGATCTAAAGTGAACTTTTATCTTACAAAGTAAGCATCAATGCTGTAAGAAACTTGGAATATATCAAGTTTAAAAAAAAAAAAAAAAATTCCCAGATTGGGTTTACAATATTTCTGCCTGGCTTTTATATCCTTGAGGACTGGAATGATGTTCTGTAAAATAAATAGTAATTTCAGAGTCACAAAACAGTTGTTTACCCGACCTCCCCGAGCCTTGACTGCCCTCTGTCATTAGGTCTTCCTACTTCACATGGCCACGTGCACACCAGTAATGCAGCTCTGCATTCAAGTGCTGTTTAAAAACCAGGAAACTTGGTTAGGTTGGGGTTTAACACCAAAATATCAGTCATTTTTTGGACTACAGTGTGCTTCCATTGATGGGGATCTGAGGAAAATGAAGGAATATGGTTTCAGAAAGAGGATGAAACAGTTAAATGTATTTATTTTTTTTCAGAGCAATTATTTGGGGATAGGAGTTTGTTAAATACTGATAGGTTATTCCAGTAGTTAATCAATTAATAAAGGAGAGCTGGCACAATTCAAATGATTGGCAGATATCCCTGGAATGAAGAAGAGAAAATGTAAAAATGGCAGGTTTCTGAACAAAAAGGAAGAAAAGCCTTAGAAAGTGGATTACCAATGCAGGTTTGAATGACAGCGAGTCTGGCATTTCTTCTGAATTAAAAATTCTTTTTTTCACCATTGTTTAAGATGGGCCAAAGTTGTGCTGATTCCGAATGCTGCTGAACCAAATTCTGTTTCCATGAGGAACCAGGAACAAATCAAACCACTGGGAGGGATTTAAACACAGGCAGATCCACTGAGGTCACTGACACTTTCATCTGCCCATACAGTAGCTGGGCTTGGCCCTCTTAATCTCAAAATAAAGGCAAAAATGGTATTTCTTCACTTTTTATCAAGCTCAGCCTATCACTTGTAATATCACAACTCATTATCCCAACCCACTTTCCAGAGGATATTAACTTGTTGCTTCAGGTTTTGGTTTTTTTGTTCTGCATCTTAAAGAAATCTGTATCTCTCTAATCCACTGCCATAAACTAGTAGTCTGGGATGAGTTTGGTGGCAGCTGGAAGAAGAATAAAAATGGTTAACTCAGAAAAGAGGAAGGTTCAGCTGTTTAGTTCACCTTAGAAAACCCAATCCGTGTCCAGCCCCGCTCTTCTCCCCGTGTTTCGGACATAGACTCTCCCAGTGAAGAACTGGCTGAAGGTGGCCAGAAAAAGGCACTGGATTGTGGGGTTGGAGGTCATGTTCCAGCTCTGCCAGAGCTTTCTGGGGGGCAGCAGTTAAAAATGGCAAAATATTAATGCTTTTATTCCCCAAAAGGGTTCATCTTCCGTTTCTCATGAGGGAAGTTGTTTACTGTTCAATATCAGCACTATTCCTGCTAGGAACTTCCAGATGCAACAGCCTGATAACCAAAAAATAGTAACAACCAAACAGAACCACTGACTGAGTTAAAGGCACATTTCGTTACCTCCTCTCCTGCTACTTTTTTTTTTCCATGCAGTGTTACTTAGATTCTCTACATTAAGCTAATATTTACTCTCCTTGCCACAGAAGAGCAGCAGAGTAAATAGGATTTCGTAGAAGGAAGCTGGTGGAGTTAAACAAACAAGAAAGTGGCTAGTTCTAACCTTTCCTGCGTGAGCCTCAGCATCCCCCAAAGGCCCAGAGCCCCTTGTCGAGCTCTGGTGATGCCGCCCGTGCTCCTTGCATGGCGCCGGGGCAGAGGCAGAGCCTTCTCTGCTGCACACAATGAGCCACATCCTCCACTCTGCAAATTGGTCAGAGCTTCTCCAGGCCCATGGGAGGCAGAGCTATTTAAGCAAGCTGCACATCTACCCCCTGAATTGCTTCAGCATGGCTGAACTCCCTGAGCAGGGCTGTGGGAAACACACGGAGCTGCAGGAAATCGTGGGGATTTGCAGCACGGCAGCTTGGCTCTTCCAGGACAAAATGGTGGGTCAAAGCCACCCTTGTTTCTGCCCTGGAAATGGGAGAATTATGCAACGTGACTTTGACCTAAAAATCAATACCTGCTGCTTAACTACAGAAACAAATGGCAGCTCTGATGGCCAATAACAAACTGATGGTTGTTTCTTTGTTCTGTCTCTCCTTCTGTCAAACCGACTGCTAAAGGGCAGGAAAACATGACAGACTTGTCAGCCATAAAGAACTTTTTGGTCTCCTTTGTAGGAGCTCATCTTTTCATGGCCCTGTGCCAGAGCGAGTAGGTGCCTTCCACACTAAATACAAAGAAACTGATGTTGGAAAAGGATACCTGCTCCAAGCCAGGAGAATCTAATGAACTTCTGTTAAAAGTCAGGCCAAAAGGGAATAATGAGTTGCATCTTGTGTTTATTGTCCACTTGCAGCCATTTATAATGAAAGCATGGGAAATTAGCCCTCCTCAGGTGCTTTTTTTCCCTCAGACACATTTGACATCTAAATAATGTTACCTGTAATTAGGTATGCTCTGGCAGACCTCAGACTGGCTGTTGTCACAGCTCTGCTCAGAGCTGGCAGTGCTCCACTGGGGAATGCTTGCAGTGCTCCCAGAGCAGGGGAGGGTCACTGCCTAGAGCCTCAACAGGCCAGGTGTGGGCTGGGTACTTTCTGGAGATGATATGGCACAGGGGCTTATCAGTGCTTGGGATCACAGAGTAATTTCAGCTGGAAAACCCAAAGATCGTGAGTCCAGTGTTAACCCAGCACTGCCAGGGCCACCACTAACCCATGTCCCTAAGTGCCACATCTACACATCTAAATCCCTCCAGGAATGGTGACTCGACCACTTCCCTTGGCAGCCTGGGCAAATGTTTGACCTCCTTTCCTGCTGGATCCCATCAAAACCTGTATTTCCTTATGCAAGTTCACAGTCCTAAATCAGGTGATTATTTGGGAAATACACCCAGAAACTGTTTTCCAGATTTGCACAGAAGTAGCACATCCCACATGTGTGCCATGTGTTAATTTGTTTACTCAGAGGTCAGGAGGAAAATATGTGACAGAAGAATTTTATAACCCAATTAAAACTTATTATCAAGGAGCAGCAATAAACTTTTCTGGAACAAATGAGCCCAGGGTTCTGGCTGTACCTCAGCATCCTGAGTTGTTCAGGCTTCCTGCAAGACAGCTGGAAACGTGAAAATCCGCAAGGAGGTTGCACCATGATTTTCACCTAAGGCACGGAGATGATGACTTTAATAAACAACTGAGCTGCAGGTCACATCTTCCCACTTTTCCCAGACCAATTAAAACAACAGCCTTTAATTCCCATTTAGGTTTCCTCTATCTTTCTGTCTTCCTTTATGTACTCCTGCTGCCAATTATGCAGAATAGTAATGAACAGGACTGGCCAAAATATTTTATGTTCTATTTTTCTTGTTAAAAAGTTGTTTATTTTTCAGTGAGAAGTAAAAGTCTCTCAAAATTGGCAGAAATATTTTCCCTAATGAGGTTCACAAGAGAACACCCCAACCCTTTGTCTGTTAAAAGATGGAAAAAGGGAAGACAATCCTCAGCAATCTCAAGATCTATGGAGTTAAGCACAGGACTGGGAGCCAGAAGATCTTGAATTACATCCCAGTGTCTGCCGCACACAGGATTAGTAATACTTTGCACTTACATTAGCACTTTGCCACTAAATAAAGTTTGGAAGTGACATTACAAATGGGGAAGGAGCGGCTTGGAGAAATGAAGTGACAAATCCAAATTGGCACAGCTAGTTAGTGTCAGAATCAGGATTACAGTAATTCTTGACAAGCCGTTTAACCTTCACGAGGTTCAATTTTTACACCTTTAAAATGAAGGAGACGATTTCCACCGAAAGCAAAATGTGCAAATGATACCCTCTGGCACAATTAGGTAAATACATTGTTCAAAAATTATTACTCCTTTGCTGCAGCTTGGAGGTCCAGCAGAGTACCTGCACAAACCCCTGCTGCTCCAGGGAAGAACATCTCTTAGGTCTTCTTAGGAAGCAGTGGTGGTGAAACAGCTCCTCCAGGAAGATTGCTTAGAATTCCCAGCAAAACAAGATGGTTTTCAGTCACCTCCATTGGCAACACCTGAACTAGATGACTTGGAAGGGAGAGGGAGGTTATAGTGAATTAGGAATTGGGCTGGACATCATCAATCCAGAACTGAGCTGGTGGCACATGGCCGGAAATTTGTCCTGGTTGTTACAGCACAGGAATTACAGGATGCTTTTGGTCATTGAGTTCTCAGCTTGTCAGCAAATCAGGAGCTTTGGCTAATAGGTAAATATCTGGCCAACTCCAGTTTCTTGCTTTTAGTAATCAGTTCCTAGAATAGAGTTACCAATCAGAGCCTCTGATTTGCATGATCTTTTATCCTTGCTTTTTTAAATAACAAATTTACCTTCATAAATTTGAATCCCATCTTTCCACCTCACAACTGAACATCTTTGGAGTGTTAAGTGCGAGAAAGATTATGCTCAAAATAATTTTTTTTGTACCACAGAAATGCTGTACAAAATGCTTCCTTTTATTGAGACTGATGCTGTCTTTGCTAGTTTCAATCTACTGTGGTACTTTTTCCTTATCACCAATCGTGCTGTGATCTTGTTTAGGAAGTTAATAGCAAACAACAAGAAGCAAGTAACTGAAAATAAATAGATGCTGTTTGTATTTTTGTAAACATAAAGATGACCTGCAGTCCAAAAAAGCATTTAGACATTCATCTCCACAAAGGTAAACCTTTATTTATCCTTGTTCATCAAAACACTTTACCACATGCTTAAAAGCAAACATCCTCCCAGTGCCTAATGTCTTCAGAGGAAATATGTACCCACAAGAGTGCCTACCTGCCCCTCCTTTTATGTCAGTGAGGTGTGTAGTGATCAGGATTTGGCTTGGATCAATATTTTGAAAAAGCTGTTCATCATATTTTCCTGGTGGTTTGGTTTTTTTTTTTTTTTTCTTCCAGCTTCCTTGACACAGTTAAGGTACAGTTTGATACAGAATGATAAAAAAAAGAGAATTATTGGTATTATTCACAGAAGTTGCATCTTGATGCACATATCCTGAGGTACAGTAAATCTTACTCTTGATTACAAATTCTGAGTGGTTTTGGTAGTGGAGAGTTTTGTTTGGTTACAAAATGCATCGATATGCAGCAGGATATTTGTTGTATTTTTCAGGATGGATTGCTAACTTACAGAAAAAAAAAATATTGTGTCTGTCATGTTTGGGAGAATTATATTTTTGTTTTATTAACCTGGCTTACTTTGAGCGAATGTTTCTCTTCTTCTCTGTAATTTCCCAACTCTAAAATCCACATTTTGCTGCCTGTGCCCAGGCGGGGTTGTGTTAGTGCTGCTCACAGAGCAGCCCCAAGGGGAGCTCTGTGAGCAGGGTGAAATCCTCGTGTTCTGTGCGGGGAGAGGCTCCAGCTCCGACTGTCTCCCTCTTTCATGGGAGATGGGATCAGTGTGGATGTGTCACAACAAACACCTGGAGCTCAGGGCAGACCAGTGCCCTCCTCTGTTTTCATGGCAGTCACTCTGGGTTGAGGTGGTGCTGCACAGATGAGCCCTTCCCTCTGATCAGAAGCTTTGTTTCGTTGGAAGGATTTGGAAAAAAATCAGAAATGCTAATTAAAGGAACGGGGTGATGGCACTGAATTGTCACTTCATGTAACACTGGCTTTGTACAGATGATCAGCTCAAAGTATGGTTAAAATGCTTCCAGGGCGGTGTTTTGTGTGGAAAGCTGTTAAAATACTACTGAGATTTAGCATAATGGTGAAGAGATTCCACAGCACCCAAAATGCTGATGGTTTGCTTCATGCTTAATTAGATTCCCCAGCACCAGCCTGAAAAATGTTTTGTTGTTGATGTGACCAGCTAGATTTCATCCCAATCACACTGTCGCCAGTGTGGGATAATCAGCACTGGGCTCCTAAAAGCACGGCTCAGGAATGACAGATGTGCACTTCCCAAGCTCTGGTTGCAAAGAGAGCACCCAAAGGTGCCAAGAGCTTTGCTGTCCTCCTGCTACATGAATCAAACAGAAAGTGTCGCCAGCCGACTCCAAATGTGTGTTCCAACATAAGGGGTTGTGCCTGAAGAGAATTCAGTCCCATTTCCCTCATGAGAAGAAACCTCAGGTGTAACTAGAGAACAAGGCCCTCAATCTGCCAGTTTTTATCAGCTGAGTGGCATCAGCTTCAATTCGTTCGGGGTTCTGATTTCTAGGCAGAGCTCTGTCATCAGCCTGAATTTTGGAAAGTAGGAGAAGATGTGTTTGAAGATGGCCACTGCAGCTTCCTGGAGGTTTCCCAACCCCAGTCCCTGCATTTGTATCCGTGCACAATATTTCAGCTCACGTACAGCTGTAGTTATCACTTTGATTTTAATTAGGGCACGCAGCAACGAACTGACATAACTCTATATTTTCTTTCCTTGTAACTGTGCTCAGGTGCAACACCCAGGAGTTCAGGGAGACCAAGGAAAGTACTTTGGCAGGATTTTTACACAGAATATTGTGTAGGTTTTGGAATGGGGCACGCAGTTGTCTTTTGGCAACATCTGAGCCTTTAGAGGAGCATCAGACCAGTCATGCTTTCTATATATATATATATATATTTTTTTTTAATGCCTTTGAAAAAACCTCTGTGAGCCTGAGACTGCCTCCCTGGCTCCTGACAGAGCCAGTGGTTATGGGACACTGCACACAGCACACGGGGCAAAGGTGAACCCCACCACAACATCTGGTCTTACTTTCACCCCCTCCACTTTATGAACTGAATATCTTCTGGGTAACTCTGTTTCTAATACCCCGGGTTAAGACTGATTTACACAGGCCACTGTAACTGAAGTCTATCTTGAAATCTGAGACTACCCAAGGAGTGCTGGCACAGCAGAGTTTGTTTATCAGCGCTGGATTTGGGAGAAAAGAGAAATAAAAATCCTATGCTGCATTTTAACCTGGATTGCTGGATCATAAACAATTTAAAAACTTATTTTAAAAATTATTTCACCTCCTTTTATAGCCATAGTGAGAAACTCTAGAAAACAGTTTGCAGGTCTGGTAACAATCCACAAACATATCCTGGTGAAAATTAGTCCAGTGCTGTGGAGGGAAATGCTTGAATATTTCAATTCTGTGTCATCATGTATCTAGTACTTTATTTTTCAAATAGGATCCAAATATATTGTAGGAAATTTTCCTCATGAATGTGGTAGGGAATTGTGGCGTGCAAAGCAGCTGCTCTAAATCCTTCCTCTACATTTGGTTTAGGGTGATTTTAGGTCCCAAAAACAGTGATGACTTCAGTCCTATGGATACAACCAGTTCCCTTTGGAACCTCCTGTTGGGAATTAGTGAAATTCTCCCCCTAGGAAAAGCAGCCTTTTCTGGAGGCAGTGCTGGGGAGCCCCTGGATGTTTTGTGAGATGGGACCCTGCTCCCAGTGCCATGGTAGGGTGTGGTCACTCCCACTGCCCAGGCTGTCCTGGGAGATTTACAGCCTCATACATCTGGAAGATGCTGCTAATAAATTTTTGCCAGCCTCGTGTAACACAGGTCATGCATCAGATAAGCATATTTGGTTAAAAACACGAGTTTTGACTTGAGAAAAAAATGATATTTAAAAAGGCCAGATGACCCATTCGCTGACAAATCCTCCAAACGGGGGGGGTGGGGGTGGTATTTCATTTGGAAATTGCCATTCCCCCGTACTTGAGGAATAATGCTGTTAGTGACAATTTCAAATCTTTCCCCTGGTGTACATTTTGAGCAACATGGTATCCTCTTGTTTCCAATTTTTTACTGTTCAGACCCTCCATAGAATATTATTGACGCTGCAGACCTTTTATCCAAGGACTGTTGATCACAGCACAAGAACTGTCATCCTATTTGCATTCTGTGGATGCATCATTATTCACAACATTTGATGTCCATAAAACACATTAAAACTATTTCCTTGAGCAAAAATAATCAGCTCTCTGCTGTACATATCATTTGTATACTCAAATTGTAAAATGTAAATTGATATATAAGAAAATGGCCCATTAACTTTTTCATTAATGACAATAATACATTTTGTGCATCAGCAGTAGGAGGACCCTACATTCATTCTAAGGAACCTGAAGGATAAATGGAGACTTCTTTGTATTTCATAAAAATGAAGGCTGTCATCAAGCCCATTTTAGAGGCTGGGGGGGCAGAGAGGGATTATTTTCTATGGCCTTATTTGTTTTTTTAAACTATTCTCATACTTGGAAGCATTCTTAAAGTTAAAATACTCTGATGAGCCTGATCCTCCTGCCTTTGAGGCAGAATTTGCAGTGAAAGCCACCTGGCATTTTGCCTAAACAAGGGCGAGGAGTTACCTGGGTATATATTAAATATTCTTTGTTAAAAGCACTATATGTGCACTGAATGTATAAATTGGGCACAGCTCCCACCCAGCTGGTAATGAATTGCCTTGAAATATTCATGGCATTTTTTTCAATCCCATCCCAATTTCCATTTCCACAATTTCATTTTTAAGCCGGGTGGATTCTGTGGGTGCCGTAATGGGTGCTGTGCTCCCCGTTGCAGGATAACTTTTGAAAGAGTAGATCTATTCATGCGAGAAACTAAAATAAAGTGTAAATGACAAGTAGTGCTGGGTTTGGGGAAATTTAATAGACAGCTGGATTACTGTTTCTTTAGGATTTATGCTGAGTTACCTGGAACTTACTGTGTTTTTTATGTATGTAATTTAATCATCTTCTGTCTTTTAAGATAATAGCAAGTGATTTTACTGTAATTCACATGAATTAAGACATCCTAATATGTATACTGGCTGTCAAATTGCTGTATATTTACCATTTGATTAAGCCATAGATTAATAATTTTTCTATAACTGATACATCATGCACTAACAGATAAAGAGCATCTGAGATTAAGTAAGTGAGAAATAAAATCTGCTTTCAGTAAATTGCTTAGAAAAATTACACAGTACATTTAAATTACCATTTGCTTAGCAACATGCCCTTGTAGACATTCCAGTGGGGCTATAAAATGATCGATTTACTTTAATTTTCTACTGAATCCTGAAAAAATGGCTATCAGTAACCTATCCCTTCATCATGGCATGCTGATTCACTCTATGTATTAAATTTACTGGCAAGGAGCAAGACGTTAACAAAAAGTAACAGATAATGTGAACATTTCATGCATAATCTGTAATATGAGATATGTATTAATAGGGAAATTATGATGCATTCAATTATTCTGAAATGCCTTCCAGAGATGTTTTGATTTGGCTGCGCTCTGATAGTAGCAGCACAGCAGGGAGCATCTCAAGTGATGAATAACCTAATCTCCTAATCTCAAAATGGGCACTATTCACAGCTAGCCCGGGAGAGGCTGGTGGGAGCCACCACACTGCACAGACACTGCTCCTCACACAAAAAAAAAAACAGCCACAAAAATCCCCTGCTTCTCACAAAACTCCTCTCCCCAGTGCAGAATTTTTGTTCTACAAGTTCAGGTGCTGAGATGGAAAAGAAACCTTTGCTCCCCTCTCAAATAAACTTGGGAGACAAAAGGCTATAAAAATAATTGTGTGTGCGGTTGTTCTGTTAGCATTGAAGGTTGCTTTGTGACATTATACAAAGGAGCTCTTTCTGACTTTACTCAGTTTAATATATACCTGAAATGATCTTTACTATGTATACAATTTTTTTCTTCCCCTGGAAAAAAAAACCCCAACAGAACAAGAAACTCCTTATTTTGTCTCATGAGCCCAATGGACCCGAGTGCTTGCTTGTGTGTAATTAAGCAGCCGTGTTTACTACTTCTCCTGGTGAACAATAGCCTGCTTTCCTGAGGAGGTCAAGCAGGATTTATTTTATTGTGTACACACTCGGAGCAGGCAAGGTGCCTGTCACTCCTCAGCCCGGTTTGGGCACTTTTTCCCTGTTCCACATCCACTGCTTTATTCCCGTTTCCTCACCTTGGCGTCTCTGCAACCGAACCAAAACAAAAAAGCCCAGGAATTCGAGCCACGGCAGCACAGCAAACAATCCTGGGCACACAGGCTATGCAAATCCACCGAATTTTTTTACACTTAATTACTTGATTGCAGTGGGCTCACTTTTTTGATTAATGCAATTTGGCAAAAGGTAATATTACACCAGTGTATTAGAATTTTTAGTAATTATTCAATGTTAATATGACAGTGTTCTTGAAGAAAAATGAGAAGGAAACTGTATCTCTGTTTTGTCTTCAATTCACAGCCCTTCTCAAATAGAGAGAGGAGGAGAGATGCACAAATACTTATGTAAATAAACGTGGTTTATCTTTGGGAGAAATCTTCCTAAAAATTCCTGATTGGTCTTCTCCCAACTTCCTGTCCTTAATGCCATACTTTTAAAATTATTGGCATTACAAGGGTGCAGAAATGATTTTACACTCTTTTTTTATGCTGCAGTTTATTTGATTTACAAAGTGATTTGTTCTAACAAGTACCTTTGCAGTTTAATCATAATGCCACATTGTGTGTGCTGTTTTCCAAGACCTGTGCTGTTCCTAATGCCTTTGGCAGCCCAGCTCCTGAGTTTTCTGTCTAATAGAAAGCAGGGAAGTGTGAGGCTACTTAGATTTCCTTTGCTTAAGCAATTTGATTTCCTCCACGTTGTGCTCCGTGTGAGGGTCGTGTTAACGCAGAGCAGAACGTGGGGCTTTCACCTCGCCTGCTGTTCCGCACCCTTTACTCCAGGTTGTAGCCACTAATCAGGGTTAGCAACCAGGGAAGGAGCGGGGCCCCGTTTTGTGAAACTTTCAGATGAGGGATGTTGGGTTTATTTCAGTCTTTAGTACCCGAGAATGTACAATTGCTCTGAAGATAAATAAAAGATTCAGCTGGATGCCACTGGAGAGCAGAGCAGCATGTCTTTGGCATTGCTGGAGTCTTATCTGATTTGGATTTGTATACCTCATGGGGAATGGCAAAATATTGGAACAGACGGCTTGATATTTCCAAAGAATATAGTGGGCTTTATTAGCACCAGTTTCACTCCCTGACTGACGGCTTTTTCAAATTTTTTATCTTATTAATCTGTGCTACTGTATGTAAATGTTATTCCTCTCTGCATAAGGGAGGCAACCAGCGATTTGTAATAAATGCTTATGAGTGCCTGAGGCTGCACTTAAACTTTAAAACATCTATTATTAAGTTGCAAAAAAACACTGTAATGGCCAATAGTGACCTCATAGGAATTTTAAACTGTGGTCTGCTCTTCTGCATTAAAAACAAAAAAATTGCCTGAAGTTAGAATTATGAGCAATGCTATTTTAACAGCTGCATTTTGATTATTAAAGTGTGTTTTACAACTGAATTACAATGCTTTTATGGACTCTAGGTATAAGATTTAAAAAGGTCATTAAACATAGTTGGTTTTGTCACAGTAGGTGTCATTGTATACAATGGACACTATACAATCTATTTTATGTCGTAGTACTTAGGATTTAAAATAACACGGGGAAGCATTTTAGTTTGCTTAAGCATGTAGATTACTGTAGAGCTTTTCAGGTATTTTGACAGTTTGCAGTCCAAAATGACTACTTTCATTATTATTTTATTAATTTGACAAGAAGCCCTACAGATTTTCTGTGTATGAATGTTCCATTTGTCTCAGAAATAATTAAAAATGCCAGCCTAGAGCAACAAGACAACAGAAACACTTCTGGCAAATCAATGCTGAGAAATGCATCGTTTGTACGGGAGCCAAGTGTTTAGTCCTGAGCCATTTTTATATTTTCTCAGCCTGATAGGATGTGGGCTCATTGACAGCCAGTATTGACCTGCAGCGTGGGCTGGGCAAGCCCAGCACCTATAAATTGATTTATCCAGGGTGTCGTGGGCTGGGTGCTGGATGCAATGTTTACATCTTGCACAGCACAGATGCAGCAGGCAGGAGGGAACCCCTCTGTAAAGGCAAACCTAAATTCTGCTGCCCTTCGCCTGCTCCATCAGACTTGGAAATACTTAAATCTTTAATTTGCCTTTCATTAATTTGTCATGGCGTTATCCTGGTGAAGAACCCAAGTACAAACAAGCCGGGTTCGGGGTGGCTGCGTGTTAATGAGTGCAAAGGGAACCACGCTAAGAGCAGAAAGCTCCAAATATTTGACAAAATGTCACAAAGGATTGTATTTGCATGTAGTAGCATGGGTAGGACATAATGATTAGTGTGTAGTGCCGTGCTGGCAGTACCTACTCCAGCTTATCCTGATAACATGTCGGCTGCACAGCTTTGAATATTGTATATGTTCTTTGAACATATCTAGGACTAGCAGAGCTGTCACTCCACTGAAAAATGTGCCTGCACGAATGACAATACTGCTTTAATTTTTTTTTTTAAAGAGGACGACTTCTAAATAATTATTATCATGCTAATAACATTTGTATTCTTTTGTGTATAATTAAGATCTGCCTGTCTAAGCATGAAATAGGGTTGAAATCTTGAATAAGTATGCTATCCTTAACCTATTTAGTAAATCAATTTTAATTTAGTATTCTTTAGGTTAAGTCATAACAATAGAATTGCTGTATACAGAAAAATCCACAAAAAATTTTATGGTTGTAAACCTTCTCGGAAATGTTTAATAATAAGCAAAGCTTTTGTGAAATTAAAAAATCTACCCTTCTAAATGTAAGTGCTGAATTTAAAAAAAAATGATTCAGCGATTACTGAAGTCATGTGTTTTTTTTAATTACCATTAACTCTTTATTACTTAACATGAAATTGTACATGTGATTTTATCTACAAGTCCCTGTAGGATTGTAGTGCTTTTTCCAAAGACTTGTCTTTGAGCCCTACCCATTTTTTTGAAACATAAGGAACACAATTACTGGAGTAAGATTGAATTCCTAGTCTGCAGTTATATTATCATATTTGTATTTCTTATTTAAATAGAGAGCAAAGCAGTTGGAAGGTTTTTTTTTGGGGGGGGGGGGGGAGGGGGGAAGTGTCTTTTCAAAGATTTTCAGTCCTGAGAGAAGTCAGAAATGCCTAACAAGGGACCAGATCCTGCCTGGAAAGGGGCAAGTGGGAGAGGCAGGAGAGAAGAATACCCTTAGCTGCTCTGTGGAACTGTTTGCTGTGTTTGTTATTGTAAGTTTACATCCCAGGGCTGTGCAGATTCCTGAAATCCTGCTTCCCAGCGTTACTGTGGGATCTGTATGGTCTGTGCTGCGCGCGGGATCTTCCCTGGCTGACGGAGAGGTGACGGAGATCTCCCAGGTCTGTGTGTGGTGTTTCCACACCTGATTTGTTCACATCATAGTCCTGGTCCTGCACCAGAGTTTGAAATGCAGTGACAGTAAACAACTCCTGTGTTCCCAGCTTTCCAGCACCATGTACAGAATCCGTGGACCTGAGCACTAGATTAGGTTCTAGAACTTTTTCCAAGTACCGGACTTTTATTGGATATTATCTGTGGCGGATTTTTCTACTTCAGCTGACCTTTAAAATATTTCCTTCCTGTGGCATCTCTGTGATTGTTACAGGAAAACAACCCAGCTCCCATTAAAGACTCATTGTCTGATCCTCACCCATTTCAAATTGGGAGCTGCAGTGATTTACAGTGGTTGAGGATTGGATCCATGATGCCTTGAGAAAACATGGGAGGAGCACAGATTCTAAGTGTGGTTTTACTAGGGGGAATATTCATTGGGGACAGTCTGTCATTGCTGCTCTCTCATTGCTGCCATCACCAGTCATTTCTGTGGTCCTAAAATCTACTTTACAATATTTGGGAGTCTTGGATAGATGACCAGTTAAGCAGAAACACTGCAAGTGAGGAATGGAATTCGAACACCTCACTTCTTTATGCTCCTTTATGAACCTTAGACACAGCTATTATTTCATAATGGCACATTTTCTTCTAAAAGGCCCCTAACAAATGTACAAAATGGGTATTTTCTAACTTGCATGGTTTGCCCACCATTTGCCTCGGTGTTTTTGTCAAAGGACATCTTAGAAAAAGGATGTGTTAATGTGGGCATGGGATGGCTTTGCTGGTTATGTATGGCCTGTCTGCCTCATTTGATCCCAGCCAGGGTGCTACAATCTGAAGGAATTACAGGTGGAATGCTGTATGATTGTAATTCACTGAAAATTAGATACAGAATGTGCTTCCAAACACAAGTGCCATTTCTGAACACACGAAAAATGGGAAATTGGGGCAAAATTTTCTTTAAGGTGAAGTGGTGAATTCTTCATATGCCAAAGAGAATATGAGGCACAACTTGTGTTCCCAGTGAAAAGGAGTTGTCAGAGAACATGGCTGTGAATGAGGGAGAAAAGGAGAATGACACCTTTTAAGGAAAACAGCATCTGGGGAAAACATTACAATCTGTAATTCAACAAACAATTCCTCCATGGGACTTTCAAAGGTTAGATCACTTCAGCAAAGGTGAATTCAGCCCATGGCTCTGGAAGGCCCAAGAGGCTCTGGCCACAGTAATTTTGTATTTTCTTCTCTCTATATTTTATGAAGTGAATCATTGTTCCTAAAGTTTGACAATCCCGTTGGTAAAAAAACTGAGCCGTTTTTACATGTGATCAGAGACAAAACCACCAGGAGTTTATCCTAATGAGAGAAAAATGCATGGTTCCCTGTGCAATTTGCTTTATTCATCTGTTCATATAACACCAGAAAGCTTTCAGGATGGTGCCCAGACTTCAGAAGTGTTTGTGGTGCCCATCCCTGCCTTTGCCCTCTGTAACACACTGCTGTTTATTTTGATTTCTTCAACATTTGAAAGCAGGCTCACATTTTCTGAACACCTTTGTATAGTAATAAAAGAAGCAAGTATGCAACAAGCAAGCACCAGCAAATGAATAATACTTTTTCAAAGTAATCATAGCAATAGTAACCCAGGCTGCTTGGCCTTCAGCTGCCCACTTCTTGAATTGCTTAATTAAAATAGATAGTCCTGGGCAGACCCTCCAGAGGTTAATAAAGTCGGTCTTTGAATCAGAAAGGATAAAATTCCAAAATTGAGGATTGTCTGTGTGGAATATAAAGCTAAACCAATTCCTGTTGTTTGTGTGAAAGGGATTCCAAGTGTAGCAGTTTTGCTGATCTTTGTTGATGTGACAATAAGAAGAGAGGAGATTTCCGAAGCAGCCAGGTCTTAAGCCACTTAGGATCTAATCATGTCCCCTGATTTGCAGGGAGAAATAGCTGGTGGGATCATCTCAGAAGCATTATCTAGCTGGACTGGTAGGGAAGAATTCTGATGTTTCAAAAATAATAATGAGAAGTTTTAAATTTTGAGCCTTTTCTCTTTTTGTGGAAAAATTATTTCAATCACTCCCCTCGTTTGCTTTTGGGGAAAAAAACCCCACAACAATCTGGATTCATTTACCTTATTTCAAACAAAAAGATGAATACTTTTTAAATAGATTAACTTTCCTTTGGGGTGATTATTCTCAGGTGCAGGTGGTGAATGTGTTTGGCCCCAGGAGCAAGGCAAACTCTGGGAAGCAGCTGATGATGCTGTGATGGTACAAACAGCCCAAATGCAGTTCAGTGTCAGCTGCCTCAAACTGCCACAGTGTCATCAAAGTCAGTGGAGCTACACTGATTTATACCCAAGGCACTGCACATCCCAGACAGACATCCTGACTGCTTGTCCACAGTTAGGTTTTGTTTATTTATTTATTTATTTATTTCTGAGCACTTGCAGCCACTTTGCCATTGCTGTCCTCTGAAGCTGATCTACCACGCAGGGATATTTGAAGCCACTTTCCCAGTTTGAGGTTTGGTAAATGTAGCACTGATTTTTTTAACTGTTTGGAAATATTTAATTAAAAATAACTTCTAGAAAGAAGCACAACATTGTGCATCTTGGAAAGAATCCATGGAATCTAAAAGGTAATTCTTCTTTACTAGTGAGGTAGTTTCAGGTTGGTACATGGTGAGTTTTTCATTGCTCTGTCCTGAGCAATTATTTGTTCTTTGGAAATCTTAGCTTCCATGGGGAGAGGGCAACTTCCTGTGTAACCCTACAGTTGTGTACTTTTGTGCATTATACAAAGTATTTTAACTAAAGGAGCTGATACTGATCTCCCAGCTTTGGCAGGGCAGAACTGTGGCCTTGCTTTTCCTGGTGATCTAAAGGCACATCCAAGTTCCCTTCTTATCAAACTGTTTGGCAGCTTAAGGCAGCTGGGACAGAGACAGCAGCAGTGACTGTCTCAGTGGCAGCCAGGATTACCCAGAGAAGGCAGGAACGCAGTGGCATCCCTTGTCCCCTGACCCCTGCAGCTTTACCCACCTTCTCAATCAAACAGGGGCCAAGTGGCATCCTCCAGCTGAGATGTTTCAGAGCTGACTAATCAGAGACAAAAGGGCAGAACTAGGCTGGGAAGGCTGATGAGCATCTTTCCTTTCCCACTGGCCTCTGGCCTCAGACTTTCCAGCAGCTGCCTCCTGCAGAAACACAGATGCTGAAGTGCCTGATGGACCTCGCCGTGGGCAGACTCGGGCGCAGACCAGGGCCAGTCCTCGTGTGTTCTGAGAAGGGAACAGAATCAGGAGTGCCAGAGGCTTCTTACAGCTCTTGGGAGGCAAGGAGGAGGTTTGGTACAAAAGGGAAGGACGAAATGGCTCATAGCAAAAGAAACACCGGCTCCCAGAAGCTGGAAGATGAGAGCGTTAAGCTTTGTTTACCTCATTGGGAAACCCATCCTTGAAGTTTTACACCAAAAGCCTTGATAAGGATACAATTTACACCTGTATTTACAATTTTTTACCCTGAAAAACCGAGGCACAGATAAGAGGAAGAACATTTTTTGTTGATCAGCAATCAAGATTACTTAACAGAAGAATGATCCAATGAGCTTTATCTTCGTGAAAAGCCACCAGCAGTGTCAGGACCTCAAAAAGAGCTCTAGTGAGGGTTGAGTATAGTTAATTTTAAGTATCAAATTAAAATACCTAAATTAGTAATGTAGGCCTATCCATTAGTAAATATTCAGTGGACAGAGAGAGAGGCTCCTCCAGAGCACAGTTCACATTTACCTACATTAAACACCCACTCAGAATTGCCAAGGGGAAGTCAGATGTCTATATTTGGAATGCATTGTCCATGGGGTGGACAGCCAAATAGAAAGGGAAAATGCAAAGGGTGCTTTTAGCCTGAATATGAATCTGAATTTTTAAGCCACTTATTTAACTGAAGGAAGCATGTCTGGGGTACAGGGAGTCACCACACTGGTTTCCACAGCCCTGCATTCAGTCCTTTCATTTTCAGGAACCTTGGCTTCTGGAACATTTAGACAGTTAGCCACCTGAGTCCTATTGTAAATTGCCATCTGAGAATGGCATCTGCCCTTCCATAAAATAAGTCCTAACCTGACCCAGGAATTGCTGGGAGAGCAGCAACTGACCCTGGTCCAAGCTGCTGGTGACATAAGTGCAGGCAGAATTGTCTCAGTGCCCAGGAACACCCCTGGCACTACTGAATTTACCAGCAAAGCTGGAGTCAGAGCTGGAGTACTCCTGGCTGCATAGCAGAATGGTTAGCATTGCTCCAGCAGCACAGCCTGAGCACAGGCACAGTGTGAGGTGTTGGGAGGGCTGTGCTCCCATCTTTCCAATCCTCCTGGACGGTTTTCCCTCCGTTTGCTATCACAGTGCTGATCTCCTGAGCAGTGGGGTGAGTTCCCAGCACGTGCCTTCTCCAGCACTGGGATGTGGAATGAGCACAATGAAGCAGCTGATCCGAGGATCCCGCACCGCCTGTCACTTCCTTGAAACCACTGGCAAGGAAATGTACACTGGAGACATTTCCTTGTTGCTGGTGAGCATGGTCTCATCTGGTGCTGCTCTCCAGCTGGATCTTCAACATGTCAAACTAGTCAAATACAGTTCTTTAAATGAGAGAAAAATGTTTCATGCCCAGAAATGAATGCAAACAGTAAATCCATGTCCCTGTGCGCCTCTCTCCCCAATTCCTAACTGCTGAATGTATTCATGAAGCTCTGAGCACATCTTTGTCTACTGAATGACTGTGTGCTGCTGTTGAAACATAGCTGTTGTGCAATACTTTAACCTGAACACAGAGGTGCAAAGTGCAGTACCTGAAGTGGCTTTGGAATAAAGGAAAGGTTGGGGAAAAGCTGCAGAGAGTAACAACCCTCCCAGAGAAATCGGTTTGTTTTACATAGTGCTGTGGAGGTATGAGGCTGAAGTGTGTGTCCTCTTCCCTCCATCTTCATGGGGGAATGGATTCTGGGGAAGTGAGAAATGCTTTTTTTCACTCCTTTTGGGATTGATGTTTGGACAAGGCGTTTGTAAGAATGGGTGCTGTGAGTGGGCTATTAAAATTTAAACTTTTTCTGTTCCCTTGATAGTGCCTTGAGGGGCTTCACCCCATGTATTTCTCTCAACAAGCCCAAAAGGGACTCTGGGAAAGCTGGCACTTCATTCTAGGGATGCATCTGCCAGTGTGTGCAGCTGATCACAAGGTGCAGCTTGGAATTAATCCCAGAGTGGCAAGGTGAGGTCAGAGCCACGAGCAAACCTCCAGATTAGCCATTAAAAGGAGTCATCCTACAAGGACAAAAATTGGGGAATAAAACTGAAGGTTTCATTGAAATCCAAATTGTAAGAGATTAATAAAGCACAAAGGAGTAACAAAAGGAAAAAGCAGAAGAGAAGCAGCTAATGCTTGACACATTCTTCCTTACCATCTTCCTCAGCCTTGCTGGAGGAGAACCCTGTTCTCTTTTACCCTACAAATGGCACTGCTCAGTCTTTCATTCTTTCTGGAAAAGCGTGTCCGTTCATTAGGAGATTCTGATTGTAACAGCACAACAGGACTGTGCTTGCAGTTGCCAAGCTGGACAAAGAGAACCTGGAGGATTTCACACCAGCTGTTTCCACCACAGCAAGACTGACTAATTCTGTTCCCTATTCACATTATTAGGGGTAATGATGAAGTGACTAGATGTCCTCCTTCCAAAATTAAAGCTCATTTAACTAGGATAAAAGCATTTAGGAGAAAAGAAGTAAATATAGGGAACACAAATTTTGTGTGCCAGATCTGTAGCTGTGTTCAGTGTGGGAACCTTGTTAAGCCCTAATTTCTGTATATTTCTGTGGTGAGCCTGTGTTGTGGCTTATCTCTCAAGACAGCTGATCTCCCCTTTTCTCCTCTGACAGCTTTTAACTATATGATATTCTTTAGATCTGCAATATCTCACCCTGTGTCTTCACTGGAGACTGAATACAGGATCCTTGAAGTCAAGAGCTTCTCTGCTGTGTTTCAAGTGTGTCCTGGGACACTGTGTATGACTTTCCAGCACATGCCACTATCCTCATAATAATGGGAGGATAATAGGAGTTATACTGCATGTCTGAATAACTAGGTTAGATATCTGTTTTCTTTGATTGTTGCCTGGCATCTCTCTGTCTGTCACATCTACATTTTCCCTTTGTTGTGGGAGGCGATTTCCCCTTCGATAGGTTTGACTTGTGCATTAACATTCCTTAGTAGAGAACTGCAGCTTTCAGCACACTTATTCTCTCATTGTCTGCACCTGTTTGTTTCCAGTGTAAAAATTTCAGACAACCTCCCACTCTTTCTGTCATCCTCCTTTCAAATCAGAATGCCATGAATGATCTGAAGGGCACGGGAAAAAAAAAGAGCCTTTTGTTACTTAGTAATTTCTTTTTAAGTCTCTTTCCTTCTTTTTAACTTTGATATTTGTGTAAAGATATTTTGAGGTCTCATATCCTATTTTTGTTCTTTGAATATGATATTATCTTTTGCCTTTGATAATCATTGTCATTCTGATTTTCTTTAATTGTCTCCAGACAAAGTATCTGCAGAAAGGCAAGCGCTGTGGTAGGGAACGCAGTGTTTTCATCAGAACATTATGGTGAGGAAGTTAGAAGAGTGGGAAGCTGTAAGGATGAATGTTAACAATGTCTTAATTATTTTGTAATAAAACTATTCACTGGATTTGCAAAATGTATTTGAGAGGAACACTCTTGCTAAGAGGACTTGAAACCTAAATAAGTAAGACAAGCAGAAGGCAGGCATCATCCAAGCAAAATATAAAGACTGTATGTCATGCTAAGTGCTTTTAAAAGAATCCCCGAACTGTTTCTCTTCCCTATGGCCAAGAGAGCATATTGCAAACAATATGCTGTGGTATTACTTCCCATCTTTGCTTATGTGAAATCATATGAAGGAGGGAGAAGGGAGAAGGAAGTTCTTTTCCCGTTGCCTCGTTGTCGGCTCCGTCCGTCCCACTGCCCCACTGACCCGGTGAGGGAGAAGCTGTGGTGTGTCCAGGCCAGTGCCGGTGGCAGCTCTATGCCAGCGTTCCAGCTGAACCCAGCACTGAGAGGAAAAGGGGAATCAGTGGGAAAACAGCCTTTCCAAGCCAGGTCTAACATTTAAACTCCAGGGGAGGTGGGAGTGATACAACACAGTTCGTAGGACGGCGGTTCAGCCCTGTAAGGACAAGTGTAGGGGGAATTTAGATTTCCTAACCAAGGGATGCAGGGAACTGCAGCGTCTCCGTAGGCACTGAAAATCTCTTTGTTGTCTTAAGAAGAAAGTAAAATGCCAAGCTGCAGTAGTGCTGGCCAGTGTATTTAAATACACTGAAAGGCATTGATATCTCCGAGGAGTCTCTAAGGTGTATTTGATCTATTACTTTGCATGCGCTATGAAATAATAAATAACCCAACAGATACCACGCTGCATGACAAATTTGAAAGTATTTTCACTTAATCTCTGCCTTGATGAGACACTAATCTGTCTTTTAAAACATTTTCAAAGGTGTCCTTACAGACCTATCGGAATTAATGGTGTATTCCATTGCACTCTGGATTGTTGAAAACACAATAGCGCATTATCACCTCGTGCTAGAGATACCATCGCCTCGTACTGGGGACACTTAGCAGGTAAATACAGTGGGCAGCAGGCAGTGGGATAAATACATCCCTTGCTGCACAGAAATCATGCCTCAGAAGTCAGTGCAATGAGACAAAGGTACTTGACTGCACAGTGCCGTAGTACATCCCTTGGAAAAGTAAAGCACAGCTAGGTGCTCCACAACGAGGTGTAAATAACACTCAGGAAAGCAATGTCTGTGTGGTGTTCTGGAAATGTATAATCACTGCTTGTTCATGGGACACTCTCCAAGGTGGTATTTATTACCTCAGCCATCAGCAGTTCTTAGGGAAGAACAAAGCCCTGTTGTAATCAGGTTTTGAAGGTACAAAATGCAAAGGTGTAGTGTAAAACTGCTCAAATTCTGTGTCCAATTCTTCTGTACACTCCCACCCCTTTGTGAACCCTCAACAAGTGTTGTTTCTGAAAATTAGGATTTGAATGCCATTCTCACAATATATTTTGGTTAAAATTTTCCACAATAACTGGTCATTTCAGAGCTGTTGGGTGCTTTTCTGCTCTTGGATTAATCCTGCATCAAACACCACATTTTATTCCCCATTTGATCATATCCCCATTTGATTCTCAGCATTTAGACAGCTGGTTTCCATTGCTAATATAAATTGGGAGGTATCAAGCACAAATGAAATACTTGTGTTGATTCAGCTTTAACCAAATTCCCGTTGTTCTCTTACCATGGATTTTTTCCAAATGTTCTCTTCTGGTCAGGCTCTTCAAGCAAATTTCCAAGTGTAAAGTCTTACGAGCATCTTTGGGGGGGAGTTTCAGCTGACAGTCTGCTTACATAAGCAAAAGCCAAAATTTTGCAAATCATCTTTGAATGTATCCTACTTATACTTTACTTTTTCAATGGCCGGAAAAAAGGGAAGTTTCTATAAATGTTCCCAGTGACGCTGCCCAAAGTGTACCTTATGTACTGTACAGCAGCTCTCCACAGAAGCTGCAATTTGAATTTGAAAAGAATTTGAAAATTATGTTGACAATTTGCATTCCCCAAAAGCACTTCAGCTGTCTTTCTACATTTTCTTGGCTTTCTAGGGGTTCTAGAAGGAAATTTCCTTCTTCCACCTCAAATCTTTTTGCTGAGTGCTCAGACATATTTAGGTATTTAGTCCTCCCAACCCAATCCAATTTGTGAACTGCACGGTGCCTTCTTTCATCATTTACCAGTAAAAGTAATGACACAGGGCGGAGGTTAGAGCTGCAACAGGAATGAGAGAAAAAGGGGCACAAGGCATTATTCTCTTCCACTAAGTAGCTCTGTGGATTCTATCACAAGGATTTAGGATATTGGGGAGCTTTAAGTTCTGCTGCATAATCAGCTGGGGCTGGTTCAGCGGCTGAATCTCTTTGAAATATTACAATGATAATTTTCCCTTTTCATCTTTTTTCCCCAGATCTTTTGGAACCAGTGCCTTAAGAGCAAATAAGGGCTATGCCTAAAGATGGGAAAACGAAACCCATTCCCGAATCTGGCCCCAATTTAGTCTGAGTTTTCTCTCATTCCAGATACCAGCTGCAATCCAGTCCGGAACTCTGTTCTGGATTCCAGCCATGATCCAGTCCGGGTTTCCCCCCCATTCCTGATTCTGCCCCAAATCCAGTCAGAGTTTGCATCCATTCTGGATCTGAAGCCTGATCCAGTTTGGGTTTTGCCCCTTCCAGATCCTGGTTGTGACCCAGTCTGGGTTTTTTCCCCTCATTCCAGATCTCAAATCTCAGATTCTAATCCAGTCCAAGTTTGCCCCCATTCTGAATCCTGGCCCAGACCAAATCCGGGTTTTCCCTCATTCCCCATCCCAGCCCAGATCCAGACCTTTTGGACCAAGTACCTTAAGGACGAAGAAGGGCCGTGCCTAAAGACAGACAGGAGCCAAGTTTCTCCTGTGTTTTCCCTTAGAAACATTTGGTTGGTGTTTCCCCGGGGGCAGCTCATTCTGGTCCCGTGTTTCAGTCCTGCAGGTGAAAGAACTTCACTTTCTCCAGCTAATTACATGGAGATGTGTTTCATCCTGGAGCAGGAGTGGGAAGCGCTGAGCTGCAGGTGGGACAGTGCCACCACTCGGGTTGTCACTGATGCAGAGCAGCTGGTGATTACAGCTCTGGCAGGTGACATTTCGGCTCCTGGGCTCCGCACGAGCACAGAGCGTTCTTTATCTTGCCTTCCTCCTCTCCTTTTTAGAGTGTGGAAATGTGGAAGATACACGGGGGGAAGTGATAAGGTTTTGTTTATTCTGTGTTTAGCAGCACAGGAAAAGCTCTTCCAGCATCATCATGGAAGGGTTTGTGCTCAGATACAGCTGTGACAGAAGTCCAGCTCTTTTCATCCTATTGTGTGTCCATTCCTCCTTCAGAGTGGATGAGAAGAATCATTACTACGTCCCTTAGGTTTTTTGTTCCTACCTTGAGCCGAAGCCAACTTCCCCCAGGCTTAATTCAACATTTAGTAGTGTTGGAAACACCAAAGAGAGGAAGAGAGACAGGGAAAAAATGTAGCTGCTTTTTGTGCCTGAAGTGATGCAGATCCTTCTGTGTAAGAAGAGGTGCTACCTGCTTTCTCTGCTTCTGTTTTTATGTTGTACTGCTGATAATAACAAGAGCACAGGAAAATGTGAGCCTGAAGATTATGTGAAAATGATAGGATGTTTTTTGCTGTTGGTTCTTGCTTTTGATTCTGTTCCTTCACGTCTTACTTTTCCCATTAGAAGTAGGGAAATGAGCCCAGTTTTGGTTTGTTTTTTTTTTTAAATTTTAAATGAGAAGTGTAAATGCAAGGTATTTGTGCAGTCCTTAGAATACATCCCTCATTTTCTTCAGTTAGTGCAAAAATGTAAAAGCAATATTTTATAAAAGCTGTCCCCGACTTATCCAGTCTCTTCTGTTCTTTACTAAATGAGGGAAGAAAAAGACAATTTATTTAAACAAAAGATAAGATGGATGTATAATAATAAGGAAACATGAAAAAAAAACCCTAAAGCTGGTAGTGTTCTTTGTTTTCATAGGCAATCATTTGATTTAAAGTAATTTTAGCCAAATATTTTTATTCTTGTTCATTGTTGTTTTTGTAAGCTGTAATTCAAGTGTTATGAAATCTAATTATACAAGAAAGATTTGTCTAAATTCAAAGCAAAATCCCAAACATAATAATAAAATTGCTATACATCCCCAGCTCAGCTCCTGTGAATATTAGTTCTCTGTTCAAAGGCTCTCCATAGGATTCAATTTTGACCTAGAAGAAGGTGGCAAAATGTATCATCTCGTAGTGATAAAACAATATGAGTACAAATGGACTCAATCCAGTTCTGATGCAAGTTGTAAACAATTAAAAGTACATGAGCTACAATGCCCAGAGCTGATAGCTGAGGACATTACTGCACACTTGGGGTAACGCTGGGAGCCAGGAAAACAATTGTTTCACAATAGGACATAAAAGCAACAGAAAATATTTGTCTCGGCAGAGCAGCGCAGCCTTGCAGGGCCGTGGCATGGGGAGGATTTTTCAGCAGGCTGGCACGAGGCTGAGTGATGCATAATGGCAGCAGAGAATGGATTTCTGCATAGCTGAGTAGGTGACGTCATGAAAAAAGGACTATTTATCACCATAATTTAACACAAGATGCAACACAATGGCTTGATGGATGCATTTTATGGTTTTCAGCCAATCATAATAATGGATCTATTGACTAAAGTTTTAGATGCCCTTTATATACCCTTCGTGGGTAGAAAAAGAGCAGCGAAAACAGAGAGTGAAGAGGCTGAGAATAAGTCGGAAAATATTTGCCAGGAATGTTTTCAAAATTCAGGCCTCCTGTGTAACAGCCTTTTGACCTAAAGCTTCCTCAATTGTGTTTTTAAATCCCTAAAAGCTAATGAGGCTCAACAAGAATATTTCAATTGAATACTGGAGTAATAGTAACTCGGGCAGCAAATCTGAATTGTTTTGCCTTTGCCCAGTTCTGACTGAAGTTCTCCTTGTTGAGGTGTTGTGTTGGGAACTTTGGCACGCAGCTGTTGTCCTCAGTTTGGGCACCTAGGTAGGAACAGGGAAGGAGAGGAATTTTCATTTCTGCCTTTAAGGTGAAACTGTTCATTCACAAGAACAAAAAGCCCAAAGAGCAAACCTGCCCTGGCTTCTCCCTTCTCCCAGGAATGCCCTGTCCCCTCAGAATTGCCTTCTTGGTCCCCTCTGGTAATTTTTTCTCCAGGGTACTTTGTTACTTTGCTGTCACCTGTTTGCCAAATAGAAGGGGAGACAGGGGTTGTCCCTTCTCAGCTTGATGGTTCCAGCAGTTCCCTGGGAGCTGGGAGATGAAAGATTAAATTCCTTTAGGATGAGGAGGGCTTAGCAGGTTCCCAAAGAGAGTGGGAAATCTAACTAGCAGAGGATGTCTCCTTAGGGAGGTGCTTTGATTTGGGAGAGAAGAAGGGAACTAAACAGAGGCTCCTCCTTGGACCAGAAGCTTCATTTCTTGATGCTGGAATGCCTCCTGGATTTTACCTCTCACCACGGGCTTGTTTGTATCCCTCGCAGGCAAAACACAGGATTGATGGCTGAAGTTGAGAGTTTTGCCCAGCAAGGATAGGGAGTGTGGGCAGAGCTTTCCAGCAAAGATAGAAACAGCTTTTGGGATTTCATGTAAAGTTTCTGGATAACTCTGGGAATTGATTTAAGATGTTAAGTGCCAGCCCATCTCTGAAGTATTCCTAGGGCATGAAAATCCACCTGATTCTCATCCCCAGATGCTGTGCTTCCACAGAGGGATGATCAAAGAAACAAGGAGGCAACTGCCCCATAGCTGCTTCCAAGCTGGATGGGTGGAAGGGGTTTTCTGAATATTGCTGTGGTTTTCACTGGGTTCCTGACTGAACTGTGGGAATTTAATTCAGGTTCTAGACACTGGCACACTGAATCTTTCCTTCTTTTCTTGTTTGTTTGTTTGTTTTTTGTTTTTTTGTTTTTTATAGGACTTCATGGAAGGACCTGAAACACCTGAAATTGTGGGTTCTAAAGTAATGATTTCTGTTTTCTTGCTTTTTCTACATTAGGAATAAAGCTTTTTAACCACTATGTTTTGGAGGTACACACAAACAGAGTCAAAAAGAGAAGTGTGTACTTGTAAATTAGAAAGTGAAAGTTCAGTCAACACAAACAGGTTCTTCTCTTCTGGAATGGGTCCATTTCCAGGAGAACTGGGAAAGAACCCTGGAGTTTTAGTCTCTCTGTTTGGAGAACCTGGAAAACAGGCTGAGAAGAAGAAATACCCACAGGGAGAAATGCAGGGTTTTCCACATGACAGAGCAGCACAAACCACTTGTTCAGCTGAACCTTAAAAATCTCTCCACTAAGCTGATGGAACCCTGGAAGACTGAACTTCCTATTTAATTTTATATAAACTAGCCTAAAAAATGACTTCAAGCTGACTAGGATTTAATTTTCAGTGCTAACCTTCAATTAATTTGTAACTTTCTTGGCACCCAGTTTGTTGGAAATGGCTGTAATTATGTTGTTTTCTGAACGGTGCATTCATCCAGGCCATATTCTATAAGACTATTTATACAGCTGGGGGACAAAAATAATGGTATTTAGGGGGATGGGGGAAATGTTAATAGAAAACTTATTGAAAAAAATCTAAATTATCGATTTTGAAAGAGTATCTTATTAACTCACACTTGATGTTTTAAATGGAATGTTTAGTTCTTAAGAGAATTTGGGATAATTTTGTTGTCTTTAACAAGAAATACATGGTCAGCTTCCCCATGGCTGCCTTTTATGCAGGTTTGAGGCTGGCACAATTATATACTGCAAAACCCCACGTTGCTCTGCTGGGTGGGGTTTTGTAATGACAGTGTTGTTTCCTAATTGATCTGCATAGCATGGTCAAATTGCTGTTAGAGGGGAGTTATTCTGAAATCTGAGAGGATGAGGACATTCAGAGCAAAGTTGTTACCTTCTTTTCCAGAAAAAAAAAAAAAAAAACCACCAAAAAAACCCTCCCCCCCCAAAAAAAAAACCAAACCAAACAAGAAAAAGAAATAAACCAAAGAAACAAAAAAGTCCCTTTTAGAAGACTTTTTAAATGCACCATAAATTGTGTTGGCCTACATTGTGACACGCTGCATGTTCTCAGATTCACAGAAACAGATTCACTCTGGGTTTTTCCTCCTCAGTTTCTGTAAGTTTAGAAGCTGCTGAGGTTTTTGAGCATTTCTTTTCGTGAGTTTGGCATTAGAGGTGTTTGCATGTGAGTGTCTCCTCTTGTCTTTAAACCAAAGGAGCCTCCCTGCTGGAATTTATCCCTCTTGAGTCTTTCCTAGTTGAAGGTGCAGTTTATGGCAATTTGGTTGGATTCTCAATCATATATTTGACATAGAGGTTTAAGGGCAGGAATATTTGCACGTAGGCTTAACAACCACAGTTTAGAACCAGGACTAATAAGAAGGCAAAACCATCATTAGTTTTTGAATTTTAAACTAAATTTTCAAAAAGAAGCTTTTCCTTTTATTAGCTGTGTGTCAACTCTGACATGCCAGGTGATGGACAGGAATGAATCCAGATGGATTTTGGCACTGGTTGTTTCTTATTTCATATTTGGTTTACTGTAGCATCACTCAATCAGTCCCAAGTTATTAATGTGTCTGTGAGTCAGTTATGTCCTAGAGAGCACGCCTGCCTCTTCTTAATCCTTTAAATATTTTATTTTGACTTACCCAAGTAGCTACTTAAGCTATTTGGGAAAGGGAAAAGAAAATCCTCCACAGGAAGAGTAAACAAATTCTCCTTTTTTTTGTGAGATTCTTATCTGTAGATTTATGGCAGAAGAATTGCTTCCCGTGAACATAAACTCTTTTCCTCTCAGTCTGGAGTTTTGTGGGTTTCCATACTTTTGTGGAAGGATAGAACTGGAATCCAGTGGGCTTGCCACACACTGATGTTCACACCGCTCCTTAAAATTACTCTTTGACTTATTCATGCCATTTGTCCTCAGAAAGGAGTTTCATTGTTTCGAAAACTGCAGCACTTGGAATGAAAAAGCCTGAAAGATTATATGGGTCTGACATATACCTTTATATGTGGGGGACATCAGTACCTCTGGAAGAAGCAGAAACATTTCAGGATGGCTCCTGCTATACCAGTACAAAAATACAGAGGTTTTAAATTTACTATCTGTTTTCCTGAGGAAAGTTGGTTTTGATCTGAAACTGCAGCTCTTGAATGAGTATTTGTCACCCAGGAGAGTCATGGGTGGCTAACAATGCTTTTTGTGCTGTGGATCACCCAGATTCCCACTTCTCCTTTCCCCGTGTGCAGACTCCGCCGCATTACACGGGTGGCGGGGGGGGCCGTGGGCCAGTGAGCACTGATTCTCTCAGTCCCACAATTACAGAGACACCTGTGCTAAATAACATCCTGCTGTTCTTCTTGGAAAATTACAGGGCTAGTCCCTCTCTAAGATGGCCAGGTGTCCATACCTGAGCTCGTCCCAGCTTCTCCCCCTTCCTAAGAGATGCTGCAGCCCCCACAGCTCCACGTCCATGAAATTCCTCCATTGGTGTCACACCAGCTCCTTTCAATACTTCCCTTCTTCATGGCAAGAGTATTTTTGACTGAAAAGTTCTCCCCTTTTTCTGCTCAGGTCTCAGGTTTGACCATTTGCCTTTGCAGTTTGTCTGCTTTAGCACTGCTCAGCTCTCTGCCTGTTGTTTCAGGCTGCTACTCAAATTGCACTTATTCCAGTTATTATTTCCATCATTTAGTATGAATTTTACAGTGATGTTGTTTTCATGCTTCCTTACCCTGCCACATGTGTTAACTATACAGAAACTGTTCCTCTTGTGGAAGAAATTATATACCAAAACTACCCAGTAAAAATCTTGTTTTATGGTACTTATAAAATTAATGCCAAAAATGTATGGTAAAGCTTGATATTTTGACATTAATGGCTGGTTATTTAACTTGTTGCACTCTGGTAGTGCCTGGAAAACAGCACTTAGATGTTCAGGTGTGATATCAAATTCCCACCCAAAGATTCAAAAGTTTAAGAGGTTGTTAAGTGAAGAGTCAGGGTACAAAGCACACAGTTAAATAAAACCTGAAATGAGTGAGAAGTGGAATAAATAGTCAGAATTTTAATTTTTTATTATTTTCTAATGAGCCAATCCACTCTGTAATGTACTGTTAGGCGATCCTTGCACATAGCTGGGTATATTGCATTTTGTTATGTTAATGAGCATTTTATTTGCATTTTCCTCTGTCCCTGTGGCTGTGCAACAACACAGAGCTCACATGCTGATAATCTTGATCCATACTAGCAAGTGAAACACCTTTAGATGGAGGGGATAGTCTTAGAGAAGTCAAGGACTAGAAATCCAGAGCCCTTATAGTCATAAATTAACTGGGTTGTGAAAACAAAAATCTTTCAATAAATGCGTTTTAAGAAAAAGTATTTTGGGTGTCTCTAAGAAAAGGTGAAAATCAAATAAATAGAATTTACTATTTTATAAATTGGTAGCTCCAGGAGCACATCATCGTCTCATGCAATTTGTGATATGATATTTAACATGGATTCTGGTTAGGAAAGCCTCAGCTCCCTGTAATTGTGGCTATTGCTGTCCCTCAGGTGCAGAGCTCTGTGGTTGTTCTGAGAGCCTTGTGAGTGTAAAGTTTGGAAAATCACAGCCTCCAGAAGAAATGCAATGATTTGCTAAATATATCCCACTTAAGCAGTTACCATTTTGAGGGAGTTATCAATACTGGTTATCATATTCCTGACCCTTTAACTCCTCAGTCCAAAGGCACTGGCTCACCTCGGAGAGAGAGAGAGAGATGCAGAACTTATAACGAATTTATTAGAAAAATTTCTAGGAGGCCTTGACATAGCGTTCAGAGATATATATGAGAGTGTCTCCCTGGAAATAGAGGGAGGGGGGTTTTATGGAGGTCAGAAACCCTATTTCTGGCTTTGCTGGGTGATACAGTATTCATTTTTACTTCTGTCATTGTTCCAGGACTAAATATTTCTTGTCTTAAACCTCACACCGGCTAATTATGGAATAAAAAAAGCAGGGAACTGTTTGAAGCAGTTCATTTTATGTGAACCTGGAAAAAAACCCAAGTGAACCAGATTAGAGGACAAGTGCAGATATCAAAGTAGCTTCAAAATGCAGTTTAATTTGGGAAGCTCATCCCTACGTAGCAGGTGTGCATTATCCATGTGTACACAAGCAGAGGGTTTGTCCTGTGGGTGCAGCACATCAATCCTCTCGGTTCAGCCAGGATCAAGGACTGCTCTGCACTTCCCACACCAAGTGGTGCAAAGTGACTGATGACCCCCAGTCGAGGGGTTTGTGCTGTTCATGGCCACGCCACGAAACACTCGACCCTGGGTGGCTCCCAGCATGGCTGAGCCAGTGTTCCAGGGTGAAACACCGTGGAATTATGTGCTCCAAGCCACTGAAGCAGCGTTTTTATAGCCTGACCCCGAGGACAGCTCTGATATGTTTCAGGGAATAAAATGAGGCCATGTGGGCGGATGCTGCAAAGCCTTCTGAGATGGCTTCAGAAGGCCAAGCAAGTCTTGGATCACCTGCCCTGTGGGATGGCAGTGTCCCGCTCTGAACTCTAACCCAAACTTGCCAGGTTTTGACTGAAGGGAGCACTCTTAAAAAAGAACCCAGGTAGAAAACCCTGGGAGTGACACTCAATCATGGAATTAATGTACTTAGCACTTGAAAAGTCTTTTCAGGAAAATACCTCTGCTGTGGTATTTTCATTATTATTATATTCCTTTCCATGCAGGAAATGTTTTAACCCTTCTAAAACAAGTTGTTTGTGCTTTTAGTTTTTGGTGCTCATCCTGGCTTTCACATTCCCAGAGAATCAGTGGAAGTGTCTTTTTCTTTTCTCTTCAATGATGTGGATTTTGAACAAAAGAAAACATAAATACAGGCAAGACTGTCATCAGTTTAAAGTATTACATAAGTGGTTAAATTTAATCACAAAGAGACAACCAGCTAATGGTTTTAGTGGAATTCATAAAATCCCATAAAACACAAAAGTTAAATTTTGTCATATAATGTGAATCAGTTATAGGAACCAGCACAGCTTCCTTTTTTCCCCCTGAATAAATTCTAAACAGTCCTTAGAAAATGAATTACTAGTCTGCAAATCAGGATGACATATTTTTCAGCTATAAAACTAAAACTACTTTCAGACCACTTAGCTTCCAGAAAAAAAAACAAAAACAAAACAAACCAAAAAACAACGGAAACAAAAAGACAGCAACTTTGTTGTAGCTGTGTTGCTGTCAATAGTCTTGGTGCTTGGCTGTGGCTCCATTTTAGCAGCTTGACCTTGTTTAGCTCAGCCCGAGCCCAATCGAAAGCCCTCCCTTCCAATTTCCCCACCCCATCCCAGAAAGCCCCTACCCTGCATGAGTGTCTCCAGCTGGAGATGTGCCAATAGAAGTAATTACGTGATGAAACTATTTAACTTTGACTAAAATACTCTCCCCAGGTTCTTTCCAACCGTGTGTCTTATATCTTGTTGAGGCAATTTTATATCGTGCCTTTAAAGTACAGTAATGGCCACTTGCATTGACAGAATCCTCGTAAAAGAAGAAGCCCGAGACCTTGCTCATGAAGTGCTATTGATTTTCCCAGTCCCCGCTCGAGTTGCCAAAGATACAACACTGTTGTTAGGGAGAGAAGACACTTTGGCCTTCAATATCACAGGAGGGTTCCTGTGTAAGCACAGGCGTCAATGGGTTTCAGTGATAAATAATGCATTTGGGTGATAACTGCCCATATTATTTTGTCAGTTTTGTATGACTCAGCACTTGCTCTTGCCTGGAATTTCTTTAATGTCCCCTCTGGCTGCTGAAGTTTGAGCCTCTTGTATGTGCTGTTTATATTTTAAAGGTCCATTTGCATTGTGGTGAAAAGCTTAAGTTTCTGTTTATCTTAGGCAATGGTGGGTTTTGAGCAGTGGGAAAACTACAGACACCCCACATCACTCACTGTGGTGTTTCCAAAGGTAGGGCACTGGTAGGCACTTAAATTCCCTACTCTGTGTTTTTCCAGTGTTCCTTGACAGAGGAATTTCTGCCCACACCCCTGGTCTCACTTGTGTCCTCAGCAATACATCAGAACTACCAGTACTATGCTGACCCCAAGATGCCTTTGCAGAGCTTGGTCCCAACACTGCAAATCCCACTAGATCCTCTAAAAGGAGAAACTTTTCCTTGTAGGAATTACAATTAAATCTCACCAGATTGTGCTTTTGTGACTATCACATTATTGTAGCCAATAGATAATTATTGTTTATCAGTAGGGAGAAAAAAGGGCTGGGTAGGAAAATTATAGCTATGATAATTAGTTTTTGATGACATTAACCAATTAATATAATTTTATGTTTTCCATTTTGACGTTAGGCAAGGTTGCCTTTATTTTTGTTTCTATTCCAGTGTTGGAGTCAGTTCAGTCCTTCAGAGAGGGTTGATATTGGGTGCCCTGGAGGGTGTCACCACACCAGGCAGCCAGGGAGACAATGCTGAAAAGAGACTTCACATCATTTTCCTTCACCTTTCTCAAACATGTTCTTGTTCTGAATGGCATGTTTCTCTTTCATTCGCTTTCTCCTGGATCCTTCTGAAAAGGAAGGAAGGAGCAGTTTCCTTTGTGCTTTGATGCTGCCTCCATGCCACTCATGGTTTTACAAACCTCCGCTACATCCCATGGCAATCAGCCTGTTCCCAGGGCCACAGCCCATGGAATCTGCTGGATTCATCTTCTTAATTGTGATTTTAATGTTGCTTTCCCTTGTCTCTAAAGATTTCTTGTTGTTTTCCATGTTTCAGGAGCATAAGGCAGCAGTGCTCTTTATTGGCATGTTCACTTGCCATTTGCCAACCATCTTAAAAGCAAAACTGTAACCAGATTTACTTTTGACAGCAATGAATATTTTGGCCCATTTTACTGCCTGCAGAGTGCCTGGAAAGTTTTAAATTAATGGCAACAAGTGAAAAGAAAAGGAAATCAAAGATCCATTTATTCCCTCAGAAAGAGACCTATTTCCTCTTGCATTTCTGTATTTTCTACTTGCTTTGGCTGAGAAAAAATTTTAAAATGTTATAAGCCCCAAGAATTTCCCTCTCCTTTTACAGTGTGCATGTGAATACAATTAACTGGACATCTATGTATGTTAAAACTTTGAGTTTCAGTAATTAAACTTGCAGTACAATCTTGGGTCATATTATGCTGTATTATCCTTTTAACTTTATGGTGATTGATTTGTGTCAACTTTAACTATACTCACTAGGAAGTCAATAAATAAAGATCAATGTTTTTTTATTTCTCCTGGTTCTTTATTAGAAAGGAGATAGCTTAAATAACAAAAGTAATAGTGATGACATGGATTCCCTTTTCTATTCTGAAACAGGTGAAATATTTTTCAAAATATATTAGAGCAACCATACTTGTGTTTTCTTCTTAATTGCTTTTTTTCTCTGTTTTTGATGTTTTGAGCTCCCCAAACTTAGAAAAACACAAAATACAGATGTTCTTACTGAGTAAAATTTTGCACTGTTTTGCACTGCAGGATGAATCTCTAGTACCAAGTTCATTTATCTACTTATCTCTTATCTTACTCTATCTACTTATCTACTTACTTCCCATATGGGATATCTGTTGATTCAGGTGAATGGGAGTTGTGCCCCTGGATAACAGGGATGCACCCTAACGAGCAGGCATGCTTCTGAACTCCTGATCTTCTCCTGCTGGCTGGATTTAGAGCTGGGAGTCCTTTCTCTGGAACAGAACAAAATGATCCTATGAACTGATACCCTGTGAAATGTCACTTTTGGTTTGGTTGCCTCTCAAGTGACCACAGAAATCTGGGATTGGGCCTTCGCAGGTTTGTGTTGTAAGAGCTTCTTCAGTAGGAAAAAATATACAAGGAATGCCAAAAGCAACATCTGGAGCTGCCCAGAAGCTGAGTACCTTGTGGACAATTCAGGATCCCAGCCCTCATGCTGTAGGCAGGTCTGGCTGGCTCTGTGCTAACACTGCTGACAGCAGTGTGAGATCCCTGCATCTCAGCAGAAAAGCACAGTGAGCCTCAGATCCATCCTCCAGTTCTGAGAGGAAAAGCTTCTCCCCTCAGAGGAGTACAGTAACATACTAATGCAACATTCACTAGGAAGTAGGTCGAAGTGTCAGAGCAGTTATTATCAGCAACCTGTTTCTCATAAAAACATAGGAAAGAAAAAGCCATCTTGTTCCCAAGATTTATAGCAACTTGATTCTATGTGATAAGTGATGGAAAGCTTCCCTGCCATGCATATTACACGTTGGGTGCTGACCACTCAGTGTATATATCCCTTTAAGTCCTTCAGCACTGTGCTGAAGGGAAGCAGAGTGGCCAGATGCTGTAAGCTTTGTTTTTATGAAAATCTTTCATCTGGACATTTAGCTCAAAGTGCATTCATAAGATTACCTGAGAGCTTGTCCTTGGACAGGAATCCAAGCACTGGGAAGGATCAAAAATCAAGTCTCTGCTAAGAACAGCCAGCACATTCCCAAGGCACAGAATTAGGTGCCCTGAGGAGCAGGGTCAGTTCATTCAGAATTCTAAATTCTGACATCTAAACTAAGGAGCTTTTAGAAATAACTTGTATCTGTTTGCCAATGGCTTTGTGATCCATGTTTATATAGGTTATAAATCCTTTCCAGGAATTAGATAGAGGCGCCTTGCTTTGCTTCCTTAAGCTGTCTGGTTTTGCTGTCACTTTACTTGCTGTTTTTTGTGTCCAGAATCTGCTGAGTCCCACGTCCCCGGAACAGGTTCACCTCAGGCGTGTGTGCTCCTAAGCCCAGAGCTCGGAGCTGACACACGTCTGGCAATGGCGTTACAGCCTAGGGACATCTGTGTGGCTCTGAGTGCAGTCTCCAGTCTTGGAACAGTTCCTGTGGGGCACAAACAAAGCCTTCCAGCCGGGAATTGCTGCGGCAGAGGCTCTGCTGTCAGTGCGGAGCACGTCCTGCTTGGGCCTTTGGCTCCCTCACGGCTCAGGCCGATTCTTCGGCTCCCTCATGGCTCCAGCTGATTCTTCCCCTCATGACTCAGGCCGGTGGCTCCCTCACGGCTCAGGCCAATCCTTCCCCTCCCGGCTCAGGCCAATCCCTCCCCTCACGGCTCGGGCCGGTGGCTCCCTCACGGCTCAGGCCGATCCTTCCCCTCATGGCTCCAGCTGATCCTTCCCCTCATGGCTTGGGCCAATCCTTCCCCTCACGGCTCAGGCCGATCCTTCCCCTCATGGCTCCAGCTGATCCTTCCCCTCACGGCTCGGGCCGGTGGCTCCCTCATGGCTCAGGCCAATCCTTCCCCTCATGGCTCCAGCTGATCCTTCCCCTCACGGCTCAGGCCGGTGGCTCCCTCATGGCTTCGGTCCCGGAGCTGCTTCCTCCTCCCATATCATCCATCACTCAACTCCCAGTACACTTTCCTCACGGTTTCTGATGCAAAGGTAACCCCAGCCTAAATTAGGTCTGTGGTTTTCCTCTGCTCTCTTACTATGCAATCTTTCCCTTCTTCTTTTTCCCCCACTCGAAGCCTCCTGGGAGGTTTCTCCTGGGCCTGCTGCATTAAAATCTCGATTCTGCACGAGTCCAACTTCTGAACTTGATGTTAGCACCACGGAGACTCTTGATGTGAGCATCTCTGAGTCGGAAAAGATGCTCTCCTGTGCCTGTCTAGCACACAGGGAGTCCTCTCCAGCATATGCCATCTCCGCCTCAGGTGCTGGCAGAGTCTGAATCCACATCCCCGCTTTGTGGTCTCATGGTTAATCTAGAAGGTTTGCAAAAACTTTCTGAGGTTTATTAAAAAGTCCTTGAATTAATTCAGTCTTTGTGTGGTCAGCCTGTGAGGCTGGGGTGCACCTGAACCAAGGAGCAAATTAAGGAAATTCTTAATCGAGGCATAAAAATGCAAGAGCCAAATCTTGGAGCAACAAAATTACTGCTTTTAAAACCTTAATCTATTTTACTTCTATTATTGAAGCAAAACTGTAAAAACACAATATAGATTAATTCCATGATTTTTATAGCCACAATTTTATTATAAGTTTTTATATTTTAATAGATAAGGAAGTTATTTAAATTCTGTGGGCTTGCTCTTGTAGCCTTCATTCAGGTAGGTCTCCTTTTGCCAGTCTCTCTGTTGAGTAAAAACTACAGAACTGAGCTTTTTAGCTTTTGTTGGGACAAATACATATTCCTCATTTTTACTTCTGCTCTGATATAATTTAGAAGAAAAAATAGAGCCATGCAGCCAAGTGATTTGAGAATGAAGATTACAGCAGTGTTTTGGGTAAGGTATTAAACTAATACCTTACCCAAATTCAGTTTGGACAGTCCTCCCTTGGAAAGATTTGGGAGTGGAACAGTTCTCAGTAATTCTCTAGCCTGCAATATGGACATTTTATCCTGTTTCCAATATATGAGGTTCTTGCATTCCTGTTGTTCTTTGGTCTAATTGTGGCCACTGAGCTGGTCATCAGTTCCACTTCGTTACTCTGAGAGCTCAGTCTGATGAGATTCCTGGGAGTCACACATGTCCTGCCTGGTAGTTTATGAGCAGTTATTGTTATTTTAATTTTAAATACTTTGTACCTGATGCTTAGAAAAGGTGGAATAAAGAAAAAAGAAAAAAAAAGAAAAAAAAAAGGAAAAAGAAAAAAAAAATTTGCAGGATTCCTAAGGAGAGCAATAGTTTTTATATTTTGAGCGATGTACACTTCCTTTATTTCTCTAGTGGTGCCCATTCCTTACCCAAAACTCACAAGTCCATCTCCTGACATGAACTCCTTATCTCATTTGCTCAGCAAGTTAACACTTTTAAGAACATTGAAATGCACATTCAAGTATATTAAACAAGTTGTTTAATTGGTCTTGAGGCTTTATTTTTGTTTCCCCCTTTTGAAACAGAAGGTTGATGCCGCTATTTGCCGTTTCAGGCAAAGGCGTTGGCCACAATCCTGATTTCTTGTCCTCAAAAAGGACCAAATTTTCTATTTACTTATAATTTGGAACCTGTCATTTATTTTCAAGATCCATCACATACATCAGCAGCAGGAAGAGTTTTAAAATGGTAAAGGCCTCATTGCCTGTGGCAAATTCTTACTAATTTAAATTTTGTTATAACTTAGTGAACTCTTTTGATTATAATACAATAAATAAAAAGTCTCCAAAATTTCCTGAGTATTTTTTACTCCCTGTATTTTCAGTATCTTCACTGCTGCACAGGTACAGGACTCTAAGTTCTGAATTTCACATGTTTTGTAATGTGTGTTGAGAGCAATGAAAACCATTTTCTGTTCTACTCCTACTTGTTATTATATTTTTTGTTATGCTTATAGATTGGCAAGAGAAGGGCTGCCTTTGTGTTCTTTTGCCCCAAGTTTTGCCTATTTCTTTCTTAAGATTATTTTAATATTTGTATTTTTGTATTCTGTTTAAAGACTAGGTAGTGAGGGTTTTGGTTTTTTTTTTTTTTAAAGCAGGAGAGAATTAGTGGATTTATATCTTTCCCAGAGTCAACGAAAAATTTCCGGTAAGAAAAAAATGAGTTGTCTAGGGGGAAAAAATCTTGCTAAGCAAAATCCTGCCTCTCTGATTCCTCCACTAGGTATGCTGTATTAAACTGCACGTGGAATGCTTTTTCAACTAATTTCTGTTATTTTTCATCCTACAGAGAGACTTACATCTTCCAGCATTCACCCCGAGTTTATAGGAATGCTGAGTTGTCATGCAGGAGTTTTACCTCACACTTGGGAGATATTAGTTGATAACATCTACCTTGTTTAGATTTATTGCTTTAGCATATTTCATGCTAAAAATATTTTTTTACCATCTGCTAAGATTAGCACTGGAGTGGTAATAAATTTCCTTGCCCTGTTACTGTGGTGTAGTTTGGAACCATCTTACACCACGCTCGGCCTAATTGAAAATGGGATAAGATAAATGATGCACTTTGAGTCCCTCTCTCAGATGTACCATTGTTCATTACTTCAACAAGGGATGAGCACATCTGATTGTAATTTCAATTGTTAACTAAAACAAAAGTTTCCATGGTGAAAATATGGTACCAACAGCTGTAATTGTCTCAGGGTTACTTGTGAAAATCTCAATATTGTTTGACTCATAAATGCAGGATTGTTTTGCGTTTACACACTTGTTTATCCTCCAACCCTAATGGGAAAGGGGTGAAGTCAAAAAACATGCTCAGGAATGCAGGCACTGCATGGAATAGCAGAGCTGAGCTTGAAATGTCCATGCTTAAAGAAACATCTGCATATTAAAATGAGGAATATTTCAATAGTGATTGCTATTGCAAAAAAATCCACCCAATCAATCAGTTTGAGCCACCACTTTATTAATTGTGGTTGGATTAGGAGGTGTTTATAATATAATAGTACAGTTTAGTCTTGTTTCCAGGCTCCCACAGGATATGCCCAGCATTGATGTTTCTGGCAAATTCTTCAAACAGCAGCATCATAAAAAACCAGAAAAAGTGGGGGTTCCCCCTGCCTATTTTTTCCTATTAATATAAAATCTAAATAGTAAAGTACTAAAGCAAACTACATGAGCTGACAGTCCTGACTGCTGATCCCAGGCAAACGGGGTGGGAAGAAACAAGAGTCCAAGCCATTCTGTCTCTCTGCTCTTTCTGCCAATTTAATTTGTGATTTTATAACTTAATTTTTTAAAGTTTATTAATATTTCTACTTTCTGTTCCATGGGCAATTTACATACCTTCCTTGATGGTATCTGAAAATGAAGTCTGTAAATTATATTCTTTGCTTCAAAATTTGCTGTGAGTTTGGAATATATAAGTATATTAGAACATAAAATATTTACAATAGGAAATACTTGTGATGCAAAGGAAATTAGTGAAAACATGAGAGAAATTATATGGTGCTGGGTCTTTTTATTTAGATACAAGTGTGATTTTTGTGTTGGCAACTTAAGGCCCCATCCTATTTAATTCATTCATTAAACTAAATCCATTGATTTGCTTGAATAAATAAGGTTAGGAAATCTCTATCCATAAATAATCCATAAATGTGGTTTTTCTTTCAAAGTCTTAGACTAACTTTGGGGCTGCTCAGAAGTGGGAATGCCTCTGGGAATGTCGTTATTGGGCACATGGTTACAGGACAAGGGGGAATGGTTTCAAACTGAGAGTAGGTTTAGGTGGATATTGGGAAGAAATTCTTCCCAGTGAGGGTGGTGAGGCTCTGGCACAGGCTGCCCAGAGCAGCTGTGGCTGCCCCATCCCTGGAAGTGTCCAAGGCCAGGCTGGATGGGGCTTGGAGCAACCTGGGACAGTGGAAGGTGTCCTGTGGCAAGGGGTGTGATGAGATGGGCTTTGAGGTCCCTGCCACCCAAAGCATTCTATGATTCTACTTGCACAGGCTTTTTCATCCTTTGGGTGAAATCTGTAAGAAATATGGAGCTCTGGTATTTTCATCTCTTACTTGAGAACAAATTCTTTGATGCCCAAGTTCTGATTGTTCTTATCCTTCCTTAGGGAAAGCCCCCTTGGCTTCAGCCAGCATTTCAGCCAGCTTCAGCCTCTCAGCCCTGGCTGGTGTTTCCTCAGCTGAGTTTTAAAGCCCAGAAACGCGGAGTTATGGTGGAAACACAAACGAGAGGAATGCGAGTGGCTGTGCTCTAACACCACTGTATCCCATGGCCCATTCCCAGTGTCTGTTACTGAAATTGGTATTGTATCTAAAACAATTGCTGTTATTAACAGGTTAAGCTGCTGGGATGTTAAAATAAAGGCTGCCCAGCTTTAGTGCATTTTGTTGTAATCATCTCCCAGATGCCTTGTCGGAAATCAATTCAAGTTCAAAACTGGCTGGAATTGGGAGGTCAAGACTTCTGCAGACTAAATATTTTATCTTCTGCTCATGTCTGGAGCTTTTAAAGCTGTGTGTTGGGGGCTCTTTTCTCGTATCCCATCTGGACAAAGATGATTGGCTTTGCCATTTTGCCCAGGTTAGGACAAGGTTAAAATCAATTATAATCAATTATTAAGAGTCTTCTGTGGCTGCAAAGCTTAAAAGGGGATTTTAAAAGTTGCTCAGTTCTAAAACAAGAATATCGTAGTTGCCAGTGTAGATGTCATTATTCTGGAATGTCACATCTAAATCTTATCTGCACTGGTAATAAATACACAGAATTCCTTCATCTTCTTCTTGTCCTGCATGCTTTGGAACAAGCAGCACTACCTAAAAATGAAGCTAGAGGTGTAGGGAGGATCCAGCTGTCACTTCCATATACCTAAATGAGAGGGAGCTTTTTATAATTGAGTGAACCAGGTGGTTTTTCTTTCCGGAAATGTATTCAGCTTACTCGGGTCTTCAGAACTCAAATGCTAATTTTCTCCTATGTTTTGGGAACTCCGTGCTTTTATCTTAAAATACAATAGTGTTTATGTATTATAATTCACTCTGCCTGATGTGCTTGAATATACAAGATCGTTGCCTCTCCCTGGGAATGAATCAGTCGTTTTGTTTGGAATAACTTTTGATGTTGGTACCATTCTTCCCATGCAAATCACATCCCGCATTCTCCTCGCGGCTTCTGAGTGAATGAGTGAACAAGTCTCTTTGTCCCTCAGCACCATTGTTTTGGTGCTTTTGAACATAATATTTATACTTTCCATTTACATTTAAGAAAATTAGGAATCAAGAATTAGAGCTTGAATTTCGGAGGAAGACAGGGCCTCTTGAAAAATCAAGGAGAGGGGAAGGATGTGCTGTGAATGTAAGACCTACATGCAGGAAATGTGGGTTTACCTGTTTAATTATTAATTAATTGATTAGGTATTCTTAAGAAAACTGTTGGAGTGATGCTATTCAGCTCACTCTCCTCAGCTGCCTATGTTTAATCTGAAGATAATTTTGCTCCTTTTTGTTTTGGGGAGTGAAATGTTTATAGGAGTGTTTATGTTGTGTTGTAGGGACGGAAGTGTAGGACTGTGCATATCATCCACCATCCTATATTGTATTGTACAGGACAGCCTGAAACTCAGTTATCTGGGTGGAAGGCACAGAGTTAGAGGTGTTATCTCATCCTGGATTTGGCCTTACTTCTCATGTCCCAATCTATAGGGAAAGGGAGCATCCGAGCTGAGTGTGGAAGACTTTGGCTCCGAGCTGGTCACTGGCCCAGCAGAATTGACTGGGATTTCTAGGGCTGACTGGGATCTTCAAAACATGAATCTTTAAAACTGTCCAGAGCTTCAGACATCTTTTCTGTTCCTTTGCTTTCCCCGTGCTCAGAGACAAGTGATGGTTTGAAGGTGGACTTGTTGAAAAACTTCAGCAAAAGTTATTCTTGCACAGCCCCTGTCGTGAGGTCTCCAGAGGGCTCCGGTTCCTACGGAATTTCCAGATTGCTGCCAGAAGCACAGTTGACCTGATTCTCCTCTCTATGTTGTTTGAAAAATGTCATATATTTCCGTTGTCATTGGTGCACCTGTTCCTGATCTGGAATATTTGAAGGGGAATCAGAATCTGGCACAAAAATCAGCTCCAACAATGAAACTGGATTGGCCCCTTGGTGCCATGAAATGCAATACTTCAGAATTTAAACATGGGCTTGAGATTCTTAATGTGGGCAAAATACCAAATAACTGTAGGATTATAAAAATGCTCAGATGTTCAAAAGTTTGTAAATACTTTCATGAACTTTAAGAAATATTTCTGTCAAATGCTTATTTTCATGGTGATACTGTAGTTGCCCTCAGCTTCTCAAGGATTTTGTAGTGAGCGGGAGGTTTGAAAAACATGTGTAGGGACTCTGTCCTGAAAACCAGATACCTAATGAAAACCAAGGAGAGCAGAATAAATTACCATTGATTTGCTTTCTTTATACCTCATCTCCACATGAAATCACTGAGTATTTCACAGGTTTTAAGAAAATTGTAACTTTCTGTGTATGTAACATTCAGAATCTCTTGTCACCCAGGAATATCTTGTCACCCCCATCCAAGCGTTGATACGTTTATTATCAAAACAGATAAGCTTGCTCTTGAGATATCATAAGAAGTCATTAATTTTAAATATTTCTGTGCACACTTATGGCCAGATTTTTTTTTTTTAATATTACTATTTTATTTATTTTACTGGCAAATGTCTTGGGAAGAAGGCATTGCCACTGCCTGGTGGGAGATCCCTGTTCTGCTCAGAGATGGACCTGTAGTCAAAAGACTGGAATTGCAGGCCTTTGCTCCAAGCATTTTACTCCGTGTGATTCCATAACTGATAGAAAAAATGCATTAACAAAACATCCAAGTCCAGAAGAGGTACTGAACTCACCATTCTTCTGGGGCAGCCCATATTTATGTTTTTAAATGGGTACATCAAAGACTTGGAATTAAAGGTTTATCTTAATACTTTTACTCTGAGATCCATAAGACTACAAAAAGCACTATAATAGGAGTTTACCTACTAATGATATTTGCAAAAGCAGTTATTAATAGCTTATGAAGGGAATCAGGCTCCTTTTTTTATCCCAATAATTTATTTCACATCCAGGATAATATCCCTCCTCAATTTCATTTTCATTTGATAAAACAAGAAGTATAAAATACAATTTGCAGTGAGTCTGTGCCTGGCTGCACAACAACTATGTGCTAAAATGCATCAAAAGGCCCTTCCTTCTCAGGGAACACCCCTAAGCTGACATTTCAGTGGCCTTCTGGACTGGTGGTACTTAGGAAAGGAGAGGCACAAAGTGAATGTTCTTGGCCACTCTTTGAAAATCCAGTGTTTTTATTGGAGGCAGGAGCCCCATTTCCCTTTCCTGGGGAGGTTCAGGGGAGCCTCTTGTTTGGCTAATGAGACACGTGGCACTGAATGCCTGAATGGTTTGGGGAGAGATGAAAAGTTCCTATTTATCCTGCACACAGATCTGGAGACCCACATGTGTTTTTCATTTCCAGGCACTTTTATTCCAGTTATTTAGATGGATAGAGGCATCAAGCCAGAGTTTCCCCAACAACAACAAAGGTCTTACACTGTCCAAACACATGGCATTCCTGAACCTACTGGTCATGCCACCGAAAAAAGGTTGAAAGATTCAGCATGGTCTGTTTAAACAAAATAGCTGTGTTGCTCATTTCAGCCCAGCACATAGGCACCACTGTTTATATGGCTGGGGTACAGTTTTAAAGTGAACAGAAAATCTTGGTAGAGACTGCAGGCCCTGCACTTCCTCAGGAAAGGAAGGAGGGTGTTTGCCATACTTGGGACTGAAAAAGTGAACCCAGTTCCTTATCAGAGCACTTTAGTTGCCATGGTTGAGAAATCATAATTTTCTCTTGCAGTTTTTCCTTCTCTTTTTTCTTCTTGCTCTTCAGGGATCGCTGCTGGTTTTGGTTATTCCACACTTGTTAGCAAGTCCAGCCAAGGCTGATGCTTTCCTTGCAGACCCAAACCAGAACATCGGGAGAAGTTCATGGACTCTCCAAGTAGGGAGCCCGTTTTAGGAAGTCTGGAACCAAAACCCTCTTTGTGCTGTGCTTTGCCATGAATCCAGGTAGTTTTTAGCAGAGAACAGTTGGATGAAATGCCAGCATTTGTGATTCATGTGGACTTTGCAAAGTGCTGCGAAGGAGCTGCTGCAAAGCCTTTGTAATCACAGATAACATTCCTTGGCCTTTTGTTCTGGCACTCAGAGATTTACTCCTGATTCAGCCCTGCCTGAGCATCCCTGGTCAGAGGAGCTCTTGCAGGTGGGAGTTTCCCTTCATGTTCTGAAGGGAAGGGTTTGAACAGGGTCGTGGGCAATGGAAAATGCCAGAGAGAAGCTGCTTGGCTGCAATACCCCACGATAAACTTTGCAGCTCTCTTCTTGGGCGAAGCTAGTGCCTTTTTTTAGTTTTCAATACAAAAAATTCTTAGACACTTAAACCTAAAATCTGTTTTCTTTCCTTTCCACTCCCTCATGTGGGCTTGCTGGTTTATTATTACTGGGTTTCTCATTTGTGCTGGTCTGTTGGCATTGAATATTTAGTAGAGACAAAAAGGAGCTAATTCTTATTTCTTTGGGAAAACAATTCTGACTTTATAGAGATTTGCATAGATTTTGTAAATATGTATTAGATTAAGAGGATGTAGCATCATCCCAGTTGCTTAGATTTTGAGCCTGTGAACCTTAGCACAAAAATACTTCATGAACAATTCCATCTATTTTCTGTAGAAGTGCTGTTAATGAATGTTGGGATCTACATCACTCTCCCAGCTTTCCCTGTCTGCAGTTCTCCTGTTGCTTCCCTCCCCAAAAATACTTTTGTGACACTTAAGTGGTTAAATTAAGAGCAAGATCAAAGATTTAATTTTGAAGGTATTTTGGTATCTTCAAATGCAGATAGTTGCATGTTAAGTATTAAAAAAGAAAATGAGCACCTAATTACTGTTGATTTCAGAGTTTTGAAACCACAATAGGCCCCTGGAGGCTCCTTTCTCTTAAGCCCCAGTGTGGAGCGTTTCCTATTGTTTGGGTGTCTCTCAAGACAAAGCCAATCAGACAGGAGAAACAGCAGAAGGCCTGAGAGGAGCTCAGGCTACCTGAATCTGGCTAATTCAGATCTGGCATGTAAATCTGCTCCCAGGTGACTTCTCTAGGTTCAGTCACACTTTGATCTTTAACTCTTATCTTCTTTGTGCTGTAGTTATTTCAATTCCATTAATTAGACTTACAGTAATTCCTCCTCCTGAAGTAAAATAAGTAAGCAAAAATAAACCATCACACCTTCTGCTGGATTCACACCTGGCTGTTTAAAATGCTTACAAAATCACACGGGGTAGAAAGTAATTGCATTACATTAAACTGATATCCACAGTCTTTCAACAGATTTCTTTGTTTCTGTGTAAAACAGTTTTTATACATGTATTGAAACTCCTTTTCCTCTACTCAAAGGTTTCTCCTAACTCTGTTAATTCTATGTGAACACCTCCCTTCATCATAACTGTTACATTTTATAGCAACAACCTTTTATGAAAGTTTTTCTTTACCTAGTGCCTTGAGACAAACCAAGCTTCAGGTTTCTGGAATCAGCTCACAGTGGAAGTTTTGCTGTGTTTAGTATTTCTGTATTTCATACATTTGAAGGCATGAAAGGTCTAAGCAAAGGAAGTGGTTTCACTCTAATTTACAGTCATGTTCTCATTGAAACTATAGGATGTGTTTTCAGCCGCATCAATGTGGAAGCCTAAAGCAACATCATCTTTAATTACAAGTTCATAAACTGCATTTACATTCTGTTTCTGTGTATCCAAAGCTTTGTGTGAATGTGGGAGGACAAATTGCCTGGCATGAGAAGAAACAGAGGGATTTGGAATAATGATGTGCTGAGCAGAGAGGGAGCAACAGTGAAAGAGCCACACAACCCACGTGGGCAGCAGAAGTGAGACTGGGGCATCTCAGGTGTGAGGCAGGGGCTGGCAGCTCTCTGTGGGGTGCGTGGGGCTGCCCAGCAGAGACCTGGGGAAAACAGAGCTGGTGTTTCTCTAAAATCATAACCAGCCATGGGTGTGTGGGATGGATTTCATCACAGTGTGAATAAGGACAGGAGAGGTGCCAAGTTCTTGTCCAAGCTCATTGTTCCTGACAAAACACGTTATCTTTCATGGGTATGGAGGGTCTAGGCAATGGATCTGCCCAGGCTGCAGCAGCTGCTGGGCCCAATCTCTCTTTCATATTCTACAGATTAATAAAGTTCATGCTAAATGACCTTTGCTTGAGAGCGATGCGAGCCACGAGCATCTGGTGGCACATCTGAGACAACTGGGCTGGGCCAGAGCTGTGAGCTTCCCTCCAGCCGTGTCCTCTGGCATCGTGTTCATCACCAGACTGAGCAATCTGAGCTACTGCAGCTTTCTCCCACCATCTACAGGGCCTCCTGTGGGAGAAACAGGTCCCTCACTCTGCCCTAAATATTCCCCAACAGTGCCTCCAGTCAGTGCCTCCTGAGGACTCAGAAGTCAGGCTCTGTAACTCGGTCTCTGTCCAGCAAAGAAATTACTTTCTTAATAATTTCCCTTCCCAGGCCTCTTCTCCACATGCACGTACTTGAGTCCTCCCGTAGCTGTGCTGGGCTGAGCCAACACCAGCAGGACAATGAAGATGAGGTTGGGCTGTTCTGTGGCCTTTTATGTTTTCTAGATTTATTAGAAACAAAACTGAATAATGTAAGTGCAATTAATATTTCCTCACTATTCTTCTTTAAGCAAAGCCTTTGGAAGTGTGGGTGAATCTAAGGACATTGTGTCTGTTCTTTTCATAAAATCTAGTGCTAACATGGCTACTAAATAAGGACTTTTTTTTATATTTACATATTATTATTAAAAGACATGTTACAGACATAAGTAATAGACAATAGTGTTTCCCTGATAAATCCCCATAAATGTATCTTTTTATTGCTTTTATGTTTGGGGTTTTTTTAGAGGCACATTCCTAGTGGCATTTTTCCATCTCAGGAGGAGCAACAAATGTCCAGTTGTCTTTTTTGACTAATGTTCAAGAACAGGACTGTGTGGTTGGTGACAGGAAGGTATCTTACTTTGAATTTTTAGTGATGATGATGCCAGTAATAGCAGGCAGGTGCTTCAATATCAATGTCTTTATACTGACCCTTGGAAACATCCTTAAAATCTGTGACATTTTGTGCTGTGCTGACTTTCCTTGCCACCTCTTAGTGGTTGGTTTGGTACATCTTCACCCAGGACAAACATTCAAAGTCACCTTTCTCTGCCTGTCAGCACTGTCCCAGCCTGCCCTGATCACATTTACATTGATTAATATGTTGTGCTGAGTAATGAACCCTCCCCAAACTTTGTATAACTGCATTTGCTCTGTTAATGACAACGGCTCACTTTGACTTCAGACCCAGTTCTTTCAGAGATGCATCAAGGTGTTCCTCCCTTTATTCTCAGAAGAGTAAAGTCACTGATCTGAAACCAGCAACTTGTGAAACACAGCCCAGATTTTGGCTTTAAACCAGTGTTTGTATAAGAAGATATTTTAAAATGGGGACAGATTGCCTCAGGGAAGTTAGTGCAGCCAAGGCCCAGGTTGTTGCAGTTACCTTCTTCTGGGTGGTCAGAATCCCTGTCCTCTGCTCTACATGAGGAGGGTCGTGTCCCTCTCCCTTTCATATCAGGAGGTATCAGCAGCAAAGGACCATCCTTCCAAGAATTATAGTTCTTCATCCTGGTCTTTAAACTGTATTTTAGTGAGAAGGTACCTATGGAAAACAAGGACATTTTTCATATTCTAACGCTTACTCCGCATGCAGCAAAAGGGAATTGCATCCCATTTGCCGAGCTCTGTTCCGAGATGCATATTCTGATAAAAATCCTTTCTCATCATGCTTTCCCCATGTTTTCAAAGTGCTTCAGAAGTGTTGTGGGATCTGCTGGAATGAGGTGTTGTTATTAAAGGTGTGCAGGTGAAACCATCCATCTTGATTTTTCCCCTTATCCACTGGGGTGGACAAATCAAATCTTTTGTCTCTTTGGGGGGTGGAGAGAAGTAATTTTTACTAAATTTCACAACAGTAGGCTGAGGAAATTATCTTCCTATTTCTGCTGTGTCTGACATTCTGCTTTAGTTGGTCTCAGGTAGATTTCAATTCTGCACTCCTGCATTGTCTTCCTTCCCCAGAAAAATTAATTCCTTGCAGAAACTTGTGTGCTGTTTGAATTTTTGCATGTTTATCTGTTCTGTGTGAAGCTGTAGTAGTGCCTTAGCCACATAAATTTGAAGAAAACATTAAAAAAATCCCAAATCCCCAAACCCAGCTTCAGTACCTGTGCAAGGGATCTGGTGCTATGGAGCTGCTGTACCCCTTTTGTCTGAGTCTGCTGTGATCAGGAATTGAGGGCATTACAAATCCTGGGGTGAAAGCCATCTTTTCTTGCCAGCTGATGTGTTTTTTTCAGAATCAAATGATTTTAACCATTGCAAACTTTTCCACACAGATGCCATTACATTTTTGAACATTTCTCGTGGTGCATGACAAAGAATTCGTGCTGGTGAAGCAACCCCCAAATTCCAGCTGATAATTCCAGGAGGTCTGATAAAGCAGCAATGCCCTGATGGTTCTAATGTTGCTGGGTGGTGGTGCTGTCCCTCTGCATTTCAGCATGGACATGAAACCTGGAGCAATTAGCATTTCCTCCTACTGTAGCTTTTTACTTTGCTACTGTCTAGTTCATTAAAAAGGATTTTCAAGCTCCCAGTAACAGAATTACTATTGACAATTTCATTAGAACCATAATTCCAGCACTTTCCAGAAGATCCAGAGTGGTCCATGGTCACAGCCTATCCATCTCCAGTATATTTACAGCTCCTCGGATTCATCCCCCTCCAACTCTGAAGGGCCAAACCCACCAGTTTTTGTGAACTGGATTTTAGCCCTGAGTTCCACCAGCCTCAAAAGTTCTTGGAGAACTACAGAGCTGTCAGCTGCTGTCTGACTGTCCCCATGGCTGGAAAGATGCTCCATGTGCAGGTGTGCTAAATTTATAATTGCAATTTATAGACAGCAGCGCAGGGCCCAGCCTGGCAGGTAAACACCAATGAGAAGCACAGCTTGAGTGGGAGCTGTAAACACACAAGGAACAGTTTGTGAGGGATCAGCAGCTGTTTGGGGTCCAGCTCCTAGGAACAGAAACTGTCAGGGCTCTCCTGTCTCAGCTCCCTCTGCCCAGACAGGCATTGCAGTGCTGGGATGAAGTGCTGCCCTCTGACACCCCAGGTGTTCATGTTCTGCTCTGCTTACCATGACTCGGGGGCTCCTCAATAATAAACTCAAATACAATTCAGATAAGGTATTCCATTTCTGAGTTATTATTGGTATTCTTGTTGGATTTACAGGCTGTTTGCCAGGAGGCCTTTACTCTAGGACAAGAATAACAGTGGAAAAGCAGAAAAGGAAAAAATCCTCCCCCTCTGATCCCAAAGTCATCCCTGTATGGCAACTTCTTGTTCGAGGAGACTTTCAAACTTGGATTAGAACACAGCAATAGAAGAGTCATGCTTTTCCTTGAAGGCAGTTTGTATGTGAGCTTCTGAAAGCTTGAATCTTTGCAAAAGAAGTATTCTTAGTCATTTAGCAGCACTTTTTTGGGTTGGTTTAGATGAGAAACATTTCAGGGGTATTATGTAGAACAGCAATAATCCAGCAAAGCATATGAGAAACAGGGGCAAAATCCTGGCCCCAGTGATGAAGAAAGCATGGTCTGGAATCAAATCAGGTCCCTTCAGACCCAAAAATGTATTTATTTGATGTTTGGAGGTAACATCAATGTGCTGTTTGTACTTGCTGGCAGGATAAAATTGGCATAGAAAAGAAGATCTTCCAGAAAGTAGTTGACAGCTCATGCAATATTTCTATTTAACACAGGTTAAAGGAGATCAGAATTAATTTGGTGTTCTGTCAACTTCCACAAACACTCCCTAGCTGAAATATGTCGTGTTTTCACTTAGGGTGGATTTGCACTGGAGTTAAACAGGATGTTGGGTTCCACCAGAGATTTTGGGAGAGGAGCATTTATTTCCAATTGTGTTTTTCAGTGTTTTGAACTGAATGGTTTCTTGCTCCAGCTCTCACATTAAGACTGATTTTGTTCCAGGTTGATACTCTAGAAAGAGTTCCATAGAAACACTTTTGAAAAATTGTTATATTTGACCAAGAAGGGGAAAAAAACCCCAACCCAACAAACCAACACCTCACCTGGAATCAGCTGTTATAATTTGAGTGTAATTTGATTCAGGTGCTTTCAACAGGTGCCCCTCATTAGAGAGAAGCCACGCCCTGGGCAGGGGTGGGGCTAGGCCAGTGTAATCCTGATTTTCAGCCTTACCAGACTGGGTTTAGTTATCTAATTGGGCAGCTAAACTTAGTTGATGAGCTTGTAATTAATTAGGATTTATTTAAAAATCACTCTGTAGAGTGTTACTCCTCAGTTTTCTACAAATAAAGTTTGTAGCTAGATTTGATTTTTAGACTTTGTCCAGCTGGTGTGAGCTGGTCTTGACCTGAAAATTCTTCGTCTGCCACCAGTGGAGCCACGGAGAACAGGGGGTCTTCTCCAAAGGTAAGTTTGTGTCTTCTATGGAAGACAAGTTTTTCAGGATTGTTTGTTGGTTACACTGTGTGGTGCATATTATTGGAAGGTTTATGCTGGGTTTGTGTCTGACTTTGCTTTGGAGGTTGAATGCACATCAGCAGAAGCCATGGAGTTAAATGTGTCTGTTTTTAATGAAGGAAACAAATGTATTGGTAAGACATTAGGAAACAACTAATGCTCAGGAGAAAAGGAGTTCTCTGTTTCCAAAGACAACTAAGGATATTATTTTGGTTTTCAACATTTTGAGGAGTTGTGTGTTTGTGTTTTAGCATTGGGATTGGGAAGTGCCAGAAAATGATTCCTTACCTAAGCACATCTCTTGGGTTTTTTTTAATGTAAATTGCTGAATGATGCTTTGAGATGAGGCAGTGCCCTGTGTTATAGAGGTGCTATAGGGCTGAGCAGAGAAGTCTGATGTTTCTTCTTTAGGGCTGTGGCTGATGGAAGCCAGGGGAGAGAAGAAATGGCCATAATGTGAGTGTGGAGAAGGGGGGGACTGGCACCAAGTCCTAACGTAGTCCCAGTTTTGTAGCTGCAAACTGGGAGCAAATTGATGTTTTCTTTTGACTCTACAGACTGAGGTGAAATGTGTGGATGTTCTTAGCTGGAATATGTTGGAAGTAGAAAATCTCCTGGTCACAATAATTGTGGGTGTTTAGTTTAGAAGGAATTAGTTTGTGAGAGGCACTTGAATAGTCTTAAAGAATAAAAGGTTATGAGGCAATCGTTATTCTTCATATTTGCCGAGTGTTGAGCAAGAAATAATTGACTTGATTATTAGCAAGGTTGACTTTTTTTTTTTTTTGGTAATTATTTTTAGTGCAGATGTAAACTCCCCAACCATCAGCTGCTGAGAGCAATTGTATAACCTTGCAATTAGAGGTGTTAAATAACAAGATTGAAAAACACCTGTTTAAAAATCATGCAGATAACACCTGAACCTGATTCAGGGCCTGAGGATGGACTCTCCAATCTCTCAGGAGCCTTTCCAACTTGATGTTCCTGGTAAAGAAGTTAAAATTGTGACTGTTCTCAGCAGCATTTGTTTTATTTGCTCACATAGTCCTTAATCCCTGGATTCATTGAAAGAAAATCCAAACCTAGTAGGAACTTTTAAGGAAGGATGGTACTTTTGTTTGGGTTAAACTTTGCCAGGCTTTCTGGGCTGACTGAATTGTGGGAGAGAGAGAAACTGCTGTTCTCAGAATCACTGAACAGGTAACACCTGTGGGTGGCTGCAGGTGGAAATAACGACCCACCATCCCAGGCACCCATTTTTTTGGACCCAGTTCTTGAAAACAAAAATGGGAGTCTGAGGCATGTAATCCTAGGCATTTCTTATACATCCCTGCTTTTCCCTCCTGTTTGAGATAGTGTTTGCTGTTCTTTACATAATGAAAGTCTGGCTCCCTCTGTTCCCAGTTGAATGTCCCACTCACAGGTCTTGGAAACCTGATGGGAAGCTGACTTTACCTTTGTCTCCTACCATCCCTTACTGAGCCACCACAAAGCAAAAATATGGCTGAAAATGAGGAAAATCAGGGCTGAAAATTGCAATTTATTTGTGTTTTTTTTCAGGTGTTATCTTTTCCCAAAAAAACCTTTGTGCCCATATTTGGAAGAGTTGCTCACTGCTAAAACAGTGGCACAGAATATTTCTAAAACAATGGGATGGTGAATGCACTGAAGTTGTGTCCCAGTCTGAGTCAAAAATCACTTTACGGAGACTATTTCTGCATCTTGGTTTGTTTTGTTATTTTCCTACTTGTAAAGATTGCAGGCTTCAGGCCAAATGAATTGAGTAGCTGTGTGTCATGTTTTGCTCACTGATATTTGTAAATCAATTCAATTTTAAGATTCAGAAGGTAATTAATGTTAAAGGTTGGGCATGAGGAAGTTGGTTCTGCAAGTTTTTGGATGTGTTGAAGTATTAGAAATATTTATTATTAAAAGGGAGGGTTAAGGAATTTATTCACTGCATAAATTTTTGCTTTATTACTTGATTTTTATCCCAGTGATATATCAGTAATGATTAATTGTGCTTGAAATAGGAAAAAACAGCCTTAAAAACTTAATGTGTTTTTCAGCTTTATTAGTTTTTTTTGTTCCATAACTGGAATCTTGCTCTAAATGCACTTTCTCACCTTTTTAATTATGGGTGGGGAGGAGGGGAAGGACACCCCCCAAATTTTTTAATTTATAAATATTAAACCAAACATTTTGCTTGAAGCTGATGAACTTTGTTTATATTTTCTCATTGGAAACCTTTTCTGAGGCTTTTCTGTTCCTGCAAAAATAAATTGTAAGGTATAAATTCTGTAACAAAGCTGGGAAAAGTTTCATCCCAAGTCCTCTGACCATTACTAATGAAAAAACCCACAGTCTGCGTTTGCTCTTGTTTGTAGAGGAATTCTGCTGAATTTTGACCTCGTTCCCATCTTTCAGCCAAAGCTCTTGGCAAAAGGCACCTCCTGCTTTTGGAACTGCATTGTGAAGTGGGATCAACATCTCCATAGGCAGTTCTCCATCAGTACAACGTGAATATAATTTTTAATAGTCCATTTTATCACTGGTTTTATTTGCAGCCCCACTGTGCCATAATTAGGGATGATCTGTGCCGCAGTAATTTAGACTCCCAATTTTACCTCATCTTTGGCCCAGCATTCTTCTCCCTTGCCTGTCCTGTGTGTGCTGGAAAGCTCTGGTGAGGAAAGCCAGGAAAGAAAAGAAGATACCCAAGGAGTTCACAATCAGACGTGGATTTAATGTGTGATGCTTACACAATTGCTTCATCTGAGTGGGTTTTTCCTCCCTTACGCTCCCCAAGCTTTCCCTGTCCCACAGCACCTCGGGGCCCGGCTGCAGGGGATGGCCTTGCTGGGCTCAGGTGGGATCAATGAGCCCTGCACCATCTCCCCCCATTTCCATGTTCTCAAATCTGTTCCCATACCTGTATCAGCTGATCTCTGATCCAGCAAACAATTCCCTGTTCCAGTTGTTGTTTGCTGCCTGTGTTGGGCTGTGATAGGAGCATTCCTACATCTGTACATGTTAATCTGCCTGTGCTGAGCCGTGCCCCTGGGTGGCCTTGTCATCTACAATCAGTGTCAGCCTTCCCTTTGCTTAGTGTTTGGGCTTAAATAACCATATTTTCTTTCTTGGAGACTTTGCTTTGCAGCAGACCATGGAATGTCAAGTGGACGTTATCATTTGTTTGGCCCTGCTCCTGGGGTGCCTTAAAAGTTTGGCTGTTTATTGAAAAATCCACTTCCTTTAGGTGAGGAGATAAATTCGTTGTAGGTTTTTTTAGTATCAGAAAATGTGACACCAGGCTTCTTGCATATTGCAGTGACTGTAAAAATAAAGCATTTTGTTAGCTCGTGTTTACAAGATATCAATTTAGTTTGGATACAAATTCCTTACAATTCTTTGCTTTGGAGGTGACCAAAAGTCTCATAGTCCCACATTTCAGGGAGGAGGGATATAAAAGAGAACAGTTGCTCTCACAATGTTTGCTTATATCCATGGTTTTTCTGTGTTGAAAGATGAAAAAGGTAAAAGGGAAGGCACTGTTTATGAAATGTAGACTTTCTATACACCAGGAGTTATGAAATTGGCTTAAGCAACAGGTGGGGGTTCAGTAATTCTCATTTTATTGACATGGTTTACACATATTCACCTCTTGTCTAGAGCAGAAATGTTCTAGGTGTGCAGTTTCTGTTGTGGTTTCTAGAGCCTAGAATTGCTCACAGCAATTCATTGTCCCTAGTTTTGAGTAGGAGAGTTGTATTTGATTTGTAGAGCAAAAGAATTTAAAGAAAAATAACGAGCTTTTATTTGAAAATCTAGGGCTTTTTCCTTCATTAAGTTTGTCATAGGCTCATGACTGACCTAAAGGTAGTTGTTTGTCCTAGAAATCATCATGGTTACTAAATATATGGAATTTGAAAAAAGAAATCAAGATTGTGCTGAAATGAATGTAGTTAAAATTCAGAAAGAGAGATTCCTTAATTAACTTAATAAAATTACTAATGGAAGCATTTTAACTGCTAAATTTAATTTACTTGTCAAGATATCAGGCTACAAAGAGGAGGGAAGAGTGGAAACTCTGCTTTCCATTATGATGTGCTCTATTATAGAATAAATTTGCTTAAAATGAAATATATCATAAAAAGCCATCAATGACATCTTAATTTGGAACAGCCAGTTGAAAAGTAATTAGACTGTGAAGCAATCAGTTCTAGTAAATCAGTGTTTCCCTTTACATAAACATACGTTTTTGCTATTTATAAATAGGAGAGACTTCCAGAGTCTCAAGTAGCAAGGACTTTGATTGTGTTTCTACTGTATGTGTGTTCTATTTTACATCACAAAACTGTCAAAACAAAAGGAATTGGGGCTTGATTGGGAATTGATCCAGGGAAATGCTGGAGCAGAGGTTTCATTTTAACCCCTTAAGAACATGGCTCCGTGGGGCCTGCTGTTCCCACTGACAGAGGTTCATCTGTGATGGCAGATTGTCTTTCAAAGTTAGCCTAAGTCCACTTCCAGGAAAATCAAAAATTAGAAACACTGGGAAAAATTTCACCTTAAGGATTCAAGTTGTCTGTTCTTGGGTTTATCCTTCTAAGGCCCTCGGTTTGGATGGCCATGAGTGAATCCCATATTCCAGGAACAGGGTGTTTGCCCATGGAAAGGCAGCTCAGCACACCTGTTGTGCCTGGAATTTGAAGTTGGTGTTGTGGGATCTGATCAATGCTAGGAACTTCTCTCCCAAATGGAGCTGTGGGAATAGAAACTATTAATTTTACTTTTCTGAAGTAGAAGTGGGAAACTTCTATGCTTTAATTTTTACCAAGAAGTTATTAATCTTTTAAACCATGCCAGAACAACAGAGCATTAAGTGAAATTTGAAATTGAACAAAAGAAATTATGTCATACATGACACAGGACTCCTGGTACAGCTCAGATCCTCGTTGGTGTGAAGGATTTTGGTGTTTTCCTTATGGTAAAATCTTTGAGCTGCACAGACATGCTGCAGCTCTGGTCTGGGTGCCAACCCTGAGGTGGGAAAACAGCTGCTTCCATTTGGATTAGTGCTTGGGGCAGGGGCCTGTGAATGTTAGAGGCACTTGTGGGTGCTCTGGGAGGTGAGTTAGACCAGCATTAAATGATGTTAGTCAACGAGCTGAGAGGGAATACCCAAGGAAGTAAGGATGGAAAGTGACACCTGTAGTGAAAACTGAATTCATCATAGTCCTTTCAGATGGGAGTTTCTCCTTCTGCCAAGCAGCCCATGAGTTGAAAGTTTTTGTTTTTCATAATTTAAGAGCAATTTACCTGAGAAATCATAGCTGCCACGCTTTTCAGAGGCAGACTTTGGCTTTCCCAATCAGGCAAAAAGAAGCTCTGCTTGTCTTTGCAGCTGAATTTGACTGGATGTGGTCCCCTCTGGTGTTCCCATCCCTCACCAAGACAGTACCTTGGAAGAAACACCAGTGGCATAATTTACAGCAGTGCTCAGAAGGCAGCCTGGGATTAGAGCAGCTTCATGTGCTGCACACAGCTTGGGTGCAACAAAGTGTGCAAGCTCTTTAAGCCCAAACATTATTCAGAGTGGACAATTGTAAATGAAAGCGTTACAGTTTAACACAGGGCTCTTGGAAATGTGCTTTCAGTAAATATGCTGTTTGTAAAGCAGCTTTGCCAGAAGCAAGTTTATTATTAATTCTAATTTCATCTCTTTGGTTTTAAATGCATATATTTTTACTGGTGATTTCAGAATTTAAGCTGGAGGCATTAGTGAAAATGCAGCATGTTCTGTTAATTGTTGTTAGCATTCTTCTGGAAACTTTTATCATTGAATGCACTTTGGCTTTTCTGTTACTGGGAAATAATTCTTTGATGTGCATCTCTGTGTATTTCATAGTGGTGTCTGAACCTGCTGGTAGTGCACAGATTTCTTGCCTTTAACCTGTTTTGATCACAAACCCATTAGTTTGGGATCACGAAAATCAAGTTGTTCCTTTAGTGCAGGAAAGCTCTGTTGGTTTCCTTAGTCAGCAGCTGAGCTGCATCTGCCCCAAGTTTCCCATTTTGGGGGCAGTAGTGAAGAGTTGCTCCAGCTCCTGGAGCAGGAGAGGCTTTCCTGAGCAGAGAGGATGTGCAGGCAGGCAGGACTGCCATTCCTAATTACTGCCTGCTGAAGGGCTGTGCTCTCCAGATTCTCTGTTATGTGAAAAAGTTCCAGCTTTAAAGATGATTTGAAGACTGTTCAGTACAGAATCTGCTTTCTGGATTGTGCTCTTTGGGAGTTCTCAACTCCTTTTTTACTTAATAAACTTGCAGGTTGTGGTCATTTTTGTTGTCTTCATGGTGCTGTTATGGGGGCAAAAGGCAGCTGAAAGTGCTGTTGTTATCACAACTGCCTGTCTTGTTTCTCTTCTCCTGCTGCCTTTCATTCTTCACAGAGTAATAGGAGAAGGATAAACAGAAGAAAACCCAGTTATATTTTGATGTGAGCACAGTGTGCATCATGACCATGACTTGTATATCAGAGAGCTTCAGTTTCCTGTTGACTTGGTGGCATGATATTTAACATTCTCTTTTATAATTTTGTTGTTTACAGCAATTTTGTATTTCTGTTTAGCCTAATGATTACAGCAGAGTCCACCCCGGAGAGTTCAGCCTCCAGCCTTGAAGGCCTCATTTGAACATCTTTGCAACTGTAAGGAATGGCTTGAGGCTGTGCTGTTTAACACAAAAGAGAAGAGGGAAAACCCAATGAAAAAAAAAAAAACACCCTCTTATTTTTGTTTGTCCTTATTCTGGATTGTTAATGGCTCTCAAAATATAGACCAAAGATATGTGGATATGTAGTAAATAAAGTGGGGGGCCGGTGCAGCTGTTACTGGAGGGTATGAGGCACTTTGTCTGAAGGCACTGAGGGTTTAACACAACCTCATCCCTTCCTACTATTCCCACTCCTGCTTGTTCTTTGGTCTGTTGGCTCATATCACACCAGGCACCCTTCCTCTCCAGCTTTTTATGGTCCCTCTCTGAGGGGCACAGAGAATGTGCAGTGCAAACACACTTTGCACTCACCTCAGGTAGCTTCCCTCAGTAATTTGCATTCCATGATGTGCTTTGTCTTTCTGGATCTTCACTCCCATTGAGTAGTTGATTACTTGGAAGGAAAATTCCATGTATGGACCAGGGTCTTTGAATTGTGGGGTAGAGTCCAGCCCAGTTCCTGTGTCCCAATAATGTCACCTCCTGTGCTGGGTGTTGAGTGACCTGTCCCCACCTCAGTGGTGCAAGGTCACTTTATGTTTACAAGGGAAACTTTCACAAGCTGTGATTTGTATCCTGATACCTATTTATTTATTTGTTTGCACTTCTGTCTGTGCTTGGCATCACTGAGGGTTTAACAGGTGATCCCAGTTGGAGCCCTCTGTATTTGCATTCTGTGCTGCCCCAGTGATCCCTTGCCGAGGCACTCATTTGAGAAGTCAAAAATATGAAAGTCTGTTGTTTTTAATACACAATATCATAGATCAGTTAAGTGGGTTTTTTTTTTTTTCAGACACATTACAACAGTTCAGAAATATTGTCATTTAGTGTTGACTTGGTTGCTTTCATTCTTTCCTTTGAACTCACTCCCCATTCCTTCATTTTCCTTAGCACAGGAAAGCACAGGTTATAGACTTTATTAATTTGGATATAATGGAAGAACAGGCCAAGGGGAAGCAGCTGCAAGGCAACTTTTAAATGTAAATTATAGCATGGTACATGAACTTGATGATATAAATCTCATAGCACTTAATAGGTTTGGGACACTAAAATATTGTGTGGGACACAATCTGTGTTGGGAAGTCTCATTTCCCATTGATCTGGATGTAAATATCTTCCTGATTGGAGTTGATTCCCCAGAACCTCAGGTTAATGAGGAAAAAGTTTCCAAAGAACCACAGTCCTTGGAGCTGTAGTTTGTTTTACAGAGTGTGCTGAGTTGGTAGAGTACAAGGTCCAAACTGGATATGTCTGTCCCAGGAATAAAAGTAAAGGATTTTTCTAGGAATCTCTGCCCTTTGGAAGAAGATAAATCTTCAGTGTCTTTCCCTGCAGATACTGAATCATGCCCTTTCCTTTTGGACATAGTTTAGGTGCTTTTTTTTCCCCCAATGAGTATGAATACTTAAAATAGCTTTTAATATATCCACAGAAGGAATTTCATAAATAGACTTTAGCAATATAATTTATGTTGGAATTTTCTAAATATAGTTATCTCATGTGGTTCCAACACCTTCCTAATCAGCTTATTACATCATGGCTGATGACCTTAACTCTGCTGTCTAGAAAGGGAAAGTGAAATTAAAAAGGGAAATGAGGTTCCACAGGAAGCAAAGCTGGGGAAGAACAGACTTCTTAAACTGCGCGTGGGCAGGGTGTCAGTTTCAGGCAGGTCCTGCAGTGGTGGGTTCCCCTGCCATTCCAGAATGGTCCCATTGACACCCTGAGGGAAAAGGCAGAGTGAGACCACGACAAACAAATCTTTCAGGTGGGCAGATGATGTCAACCACTATATATTTTTCTTAAGCACTTATTGTTCCTAAGAAAATCAGAGATTTGATGCTTTTTCTACTGTTTTGCTTGTTGTTCTTAATGTATTAAGTAGCTCTTGGAGCAGCTGCCTTCGTGTGTCTGTGGTCCCCAGGACAGCACTGATGATAATGGCAATAATACTTATCACTTAAATGACATTTTACAAATTCCAAGTGTTGGGCAACAAACATTAATTATTTCTCACAAGAGCCTGGCTGTGAAGTAGGTAAGTGCTGTTATTCTCTGGTGGCACAGAGGGAATCAAAAGCAGAGAGGTAAATCCTTCAGGGAGTCACCAGCACTCAGGCAGGAACTGAGGCTGGTTGACTTTGCGCTTCCCAGCTTGTGTCAGAGGATGCACTGCCTGTGTCACAGCTTTAAAATGTGCTCCTGAATTCACAGAAAATAACCTGGGACAGCAGTTCTGCCATGCTTGCACCTTCAGGTGGAGCTTACGGGGCTGTGGCAGAGATTTGCAGGGAAACTGCTCCTGTGCCCCAGTCACAAACCCAAATTTTGCTGTTAAACCATTCTTTAACACCATTCTTTGGGAATGCCCAGAGGTGTGGTAGGCAGACGAATGCAGAGAGAAAGCTGGGGTGTCAGTGTGGTGAAATTATCCACACACAGATCAAAATGCACTTTTTTAAAATGCAGAGATGCTATACCAGGTGTTCAGAGTGATGTACCAGCAATGCCTGCTGATAGTGCTGGGAAGAGTAAAATCCTGAGTCAAAATCAAAACCATAGCAGAATGGTTTGGATTGGAAGAGACTTTTAAAGCACATCTCGTTCCAACCCCTCTGGTGTGGGCAGAGACACTTCCACTATCCCAGGGTGCTCCAAGCCCAGCCTGGCCTTGCACCCTTCCAGGAGTGGGGCAGCCACAGCTTCTCTGGGCAGCCTGTGCCAGGGCTTCACCATCCCCACAGGGAAGATTTTTTTCTTACTGTCCAATCTAAACCTGTCCTCTGTCAGTGTGAATCCATTCCCCCTTGTCCTGTCACTCCATCATCCCTTGTAAGCAGTTCCCCACCCTCTTTCTTGTAAGCTCCCTTCAGGTACTGGAAGGGCACAATTAGGTCCCCCCTAACCCTTCACTTTTCCAGGCTGAAAAAAAATCTGGGGATCTTTCCTACCTGTCCTACATTGTCGTGGAGACACTTCTAAAGCTGTTTTGATCACTATGTGCCTGTGATTGCTGTACTTAGATCAAGTGAATTACTGAAATACACCATTCACAAGTCCCTCCTGTTCCCAAATTCCTGGCTGGTTAGCTTCTCTCAGAAGTCACCAGCAGTTTTTTCCAAGGAATTTGTCAGACCAGGACAGTGATGCTGCTCTGTGGCCCTGTGGCAGCCATTCCTGTATCCTGCTAACAGCCAGACAGAGCCAGGGCTCCAGTGTTTGGTAGGCTCTGGGTCCATTTATATAATGAGTTACCCCTCACAGAAATTTTGCAGTCTGTAATAAAATCATGTTTAATAAACCATTTGTGTCTTTCACTGCTGTTGTATCTTAAAATAGTTTTTATTGACCAGCAGATGCGGTATCTCTGAACATTCTTGGGTGCAGTAAACATCCCTTCTGTCTTTTGGTGGCTCTGTAGATCAGATATTAACAGCTCAAGTGCCACATTTTCTGCTGGAAAATACATTTCTGAGCAGGATATTTTGCATGTCTGAAATCCAGAGCTTGAATGTCCACCTACAAGGAGGAAGTGTCCTTGCCTGTGGCAGTGGGTTGGTACTGGATGAGTTTTAGGGTCTCTCCCAAATTAAACAATTCCATGAGTAATCCCAAATCACCCTTCCAGGATACTGCTTGTATCTACATTTAAGATGTCATGGATCAGGTCATTGGAGCCAAACTGACAGTGCTTTGAATGTCTCTCTGGATTTCCCAGGTTCTGTTCTGCAATTGTTCCTTCATTTTTGGGCTGTGGATATTGGCAGCTACTTTGACTGAGAGCTGAAAAATAGCAGTTACTCACAAGTGTTTTAAGGTTTGGTACCTTGAAAATATATAGTCAATTAATTATCTTTGAATTGCATACTTTTTGTTGTAATTTGCCATCCATTCTCAGTTAACTGTTTGTGCAAAGCCAGAAGAGGAAGCTCAGGACTGTAGGCAGCTTCCTGGCTCTTTGAAACAATTGCAGGGACAAGGCAATGCATTAAAGCCCAATGTGAATGCTGTTCACAATAAAGGCAGTTGTGGACATATTTGTCTCTGTTTTCATGAGTAGCCAAAGGATCATCAGTAAACATGATTAAATTCAAAAAGCTGTGAAGAAGAGGCACTCATGTGTGTGTGAAGTCAATAATTGCAACAAACCCATATTGTCTTGCAATTACAAAGGTGCCTGTGCGCTCCACGTTGGTATTTGATTAAGGAGAGAGGAAAAAGCTCAGTGCAAGCCAAATACCTTCAAAAAACTCAGTAGAATCTGTGTTCTGAATGTACTTGAGTGAATCTAAATACTGAAACACACATGACAAATAGAAATCATGTAGTGCTTGGAGACCTCTACAACCTCAAATCATTACTCACAATTTATTTTCTTTTCTCTCTGTAAATCAAAACTTTATTGTTTGAAGATATTTATGGCATTCAATTTCCTCTTTTTTTAGTGGGGCTGTAGGGAAAAAGTGAACAATTTCAATGCTTTGCCTTCTCCTTTCTCCTCATTTTAGTGTGTGCTGTAGCACATGGAAATGTGTGCAGTTATATAAAGAAAGTAATGTCATGTAGTTCTTAATCTTTCATCCACCCAAATTTTGCCTTTTCCTTTTTTAGTTATGTTCCTATCTTCATCCTCTTTGCTCATCTTTCCTGTGCTCCTGTTGTTTCTCTTTAAATTTTTTCTTCTTGCTTCTTTATTTTTCCCCTTCCTCTTTCACAGCCCTGTGTTCCTGGAGGTGAAACTCTGACACACTAAACCAATGTGCCATTTCATTCCCCAATTTTTATGAATCTCTTAATTTTGTGCTCTGAGTGCAGGTGCTGTTTTCTGATGAGGTGAAGAATTGGTAGGGGAAAATACAGTTAGCAGTGATTAATACCCAGTGAAAAATAAAATGTGAGAGAGAGGTGAAAAATGCCAATAATGAGCAGGATCACAAAACCAGGGAATGAAGTGGTCCATTGACTTTAGTGTGTCACCCTTTTGTTTCCAGAAATGCAGGTTATAACTCCCAGTGCAGGTTGCTGGTAAAAGGGGATTTGATCTCATCCTAGAGCTGGGGTTAGTCCCTGGTTTATGGCTGTGACACAGTTGGGTGGGGGTGACACTTGTTCAGGAAACAGAATCATGGGTCAGCTCAAGGATGGGATGTGGAGGTGCATCTGTTGCCTCATGCAGGGAAATACCCCATGGAATTCTGCAGGAGTTGGACTTACCACTTGCACAGACCCTGCATTTACAATTTGAATAAAATCAGCTGCATTCTGCTCTTGTATTAAACAGAATTCTGGAGACTAAACTCAAGGATTCACAGTAATAAGAATTCCTGAGATGCCAATCAAATGTTAATCTGTATTAAAGGTGAGACAGCCACCGTGTCACACCATATTAATCATTGCTTTGTACACAATCTCAAACACACAAGTGAATCAGATCAGTCCAGCTCTTAAATTTCTTCAGTCATTTCAAAATAGGACCAAATCAGTGAAAAGTAAAAGAAAACACAGTAATAACCATCAACTCATAACTCACTGGTATCTGTGTCATCTCAATTAGAATTTAAACTGAATTTTGGAGAGTGTAAGGCCAACAACACTCCCCGTGAAAGAACAGCAGTGCTTCCAAACATTCAGAAGCTGCAGATGAGCTTCAGTGCTTATGTCTGTTGCCTTGAAGTTTTAAAAAACTCCCTTTCCTTGGCTCTGCTGTGTCACACTTGAAAATATTCAGGTTGGGTTTGTTGTTCATTACATAAAAAAATAATGATCTTGAAAGTATTATCATGTTTGTTTTAAAGAAACCATTTCCTACGCTTTAATTAAAAGTTATAATTCACCATCTTTTGACCAAGTTATCTTAAATCTTAATCTTATTGGTAATGGGTGCTGGGTCAGATTCAGAGAGAAATACAATCCTTACTTAATGCAAACAGTAAAAATATCAGCATTTCTAGAGATATGGTTGAGTTCAATTCATGTGCTGTACTAACTCTGCCTGTTAATTAGAAATATTCTCCTACTTATGCAGGAATACTGGGGGAAAAGGGCATTCTCTTCCTCATTAGCTAGTCCATGGGAATCACAAATGGACAAAACCAGGCATAATATGATGACTGTTTTGTTATTAAAGCACTTTAATAAGGTTAATGCATCCATATGAATGGTTTTCAAAATAAGTTTCTGTAGTTTTGAAGGTATGCTCTGGTCTAGTACAGTAATAAAGAATTTCCATGCGGGGAAATAGCCAACCTTTTAATTTTGGTGTGCAGAGTTCTCCTTTATTTTCCATTTATAAAAAACCAATGAAAAGTGCAGTTCAAGATGCCTATGGAAGTAATTCTCATTCTCCTTGCCTTCTGTTTAAAAGCTATCCTATTGTGCTGTATCTGAGGAAAAAGTGAGAAAATACTGACTTTATATGCAAAACAAGGAGTGAAAAGTAAAAATAAAATATGGACCGTAAAGGACAATTTATGTCTTGCTAAAATGTAGAGTTGAGCGCTTTTTTCCTGCACTGACTTTTCATAAAGGAGAGCTGAAGCTGCACTGCAAGTCAAAAGGTTTCTAAAAGAAAAGAGAAAATCTTTCTGCATTGAAAACTGAAGCAAGTGGGACCTTATCTATATGCATTACTTTGATTTCAAATTATTTTTAGCATGGCTTTTATTGTACTCATTGTTACGTACATAAATCTTTAAAGTAATACGTTTTGTAAGAAATGGTCATAAAAATTTACAGCCAGTAACTTTTCCCCTGTCCCTTACAATGATATTCTACTAAAACCATTAAATGGTTCTCATTAATGCCCTTTAAATGATTGTGTAATGACCCACAATCGCTTGTAAGTGAACAACCATTAAAGAATTACCAGTTCTTAGCATGCTTTTAAGTACAGTTTAAATACATGGGAGGTAACGTACAATATATTAGAAAAAGTATTAAATTTGAAATTGTAAAAATTAGGATGGCTACAAAAGGAAGGAGTGGGTGGGAAACCTCTCCCCTGCTGACCACAGTCCAGCAGCCTTCCTTGTTGCACATTCCCAGCAATGCATCCGTATTTATTTGTTCTCTACAATCACTTGGGTTTATGAGCCTGATATTGAAGTGATTTATAAGGAGTAAAATGACACCACAAGGGTGATTTCCATACAAATATGCTGAAATCCAAATCCCATCCATACCTAATGGCTGTTATTGGGGAGCGTGACCCACCTGGTGCTTGCAAAGGGCAGCTCTGCTCTGAGCCCAAAGACAGGAGAAATCATCACTTCAGGGGCTTGCAGTATGAGAGGGGACACCCCGTGCACAGGTGACCTCAAGAAATCCCAGGAATGCTCAGATGGGGATGCGAAGAAACGCGAGTGATTGAAAAGACATTTCTAATAAAGAGCATTTATTTAATGGGGAGTCAGAGGCACTTTGCAGCATCCTGCAACTGCAATTCCAGCCGAAGCCATTGCTGTGATCCCCCCTGGGATGAGGGAGCTGCAGTGGCAGCTCTGGGGGTCGAAGGGGGCACTTTGCAAATGGGCCCTTCCCTGTAATCGCAGCACTGCCGAAAGCTGAATGCCTTTCACAGCTTGGGAATGGCCCTTGGGGTTTGGGGGCTGCGGGGACACCCCATACCCGATGGATGCTCTCACATCCAAGCTGCTGCCTGGAGGAAAACAACAGTCAGCAGTATTTGGCAGCTGCTCCACGCAGCAAAGTTGCTTTCTGAACTCCAGTCCTTGTGCTGCAGAGGTGGGATACGTAGAAACCCACCTCATGATCTGAATGCATTTTCTCTTGCTAATTTGATTCTCTTATTCCTACAATAACAAGACTCTCTGTTCAGGCTTGTAAACTTAAAGTGGTATCTGAGGAAAAGGGATTTCTGTTTCACCAAAGCAAGATTATTAGGAAGTGGAACCCTCATTACCTGATGTTTTGGTAGTTTTTAGCTCTGTTACTCTGTACTAACTTCTGTAACCCAAGTGCTTTGCTTTGGGCAAGCGGACAAATTTTACTTGACTTCTCAAAGCTTCAGGGTTGCAATGGAGAGAGTCAAACAACATGGAAAATAAGTATTGTTTTGGAAAACAATAAGTTTGGGAAATAAGTTTGGGTTTATTTCTTCCTCTTTTATATCTGAGAGCTGCATCTCTCGACTTTCTCTGTTAGCAGCCTGGCTGGCCCTGTTGTTGGCTTCAAGTGCAATTGATTTAATTCCAGATCACTTAGTCCAACAGGGATTTGAGTCTAGAGCTCCAACATCCCTGTGTCCAAACCACCTGGATGTGGGGTTTTCAAGGAGTGCTCTCTCTCTTTCAGTCCTTGACAGAAATTCACTGAAGCCAGCGTGTGAAATATTCCAGTTCCATGAAATTTCATCTAATCAAAATGTTCTAGTTGGTTATGCCCACTGCTGAGAGTATCTGACCACTGGTTTCCAAGGCAGCAGGCAGCCTAAGATCACATTAGACTTCTCGGAATGCTTAGATACACAAATTTCAGCAGCAGCAACAAATGCTTTCTGTCATGTTGTGTTTCCTAAGAACTGGATTCCTTCTTGCCGCTGCAGTCTGCATATTTGTCATCTCCTCGAGTGCAGAATGGGACCAGAGAGAGTTGCCAGAGCAGGAAGAGAGAAAATGAAAATGAAGCCTTTTTAACATATGAGACCAGTAGAGTTTCATAACATTGGGTTTATAGACACTTTTTTGTGCATTTTTCTTTAAACTTCCCCAACTGAGCTGCACTCTCTGGTCCTTATCTGCATCCTCGTGCTAACAGATTGTGATCCAGGTATAGTGCAGCCCTATATTTAACCCATCTGTCAGTACAGCTGAGTTGGATATTTTTAGAATATCAATCACCATGGTAGCTGGGTCTAATATCTCTGCATCCTGCCTCAGAGCAGCTACTTTGGGTACTGCCAAATAGGTCCTGGCTAAGAGACTGAGGTCAAGAGATCTCACAAAGTTTTTAGAGAAAGGATTGGGTGCTACAAACTTTGTCAGGGCCCAGGCTGGACTGTAGAAGGGTCTGAGTGAGGAACAGGCATGCAAACCTGTAAATTCACGTGCTTGTATGGGCAGCAATGGGGCCTGGAAAAATATCTAGGCTCTCCAACCTTGGGCAGTGAGCAGTTCATATTCCTCAGGGCTCCAAGCATGGGGAGGGAAGCTTTTTAACAGTAAGAGAGGGTGGAATGCACCCAGAACATGCCATGGGAAAGAAGTTCTGAGGAGGGCGGTGCCAGAGACAACTGGATGCTGCTCCGAAACAGGAGAAGAGGATTTTGGTGGGAAAGGGAGAGAATAATGTGCATTCCCAGGAAACTGACAAAGCTGCACAATGTCACGGCCTGTCAGGTGTTCTGTCACAGCATTTCACCTGGCAAGTCCCACGCAGCACACGGGAGCTGAGCCCGATTAGTGCACGGTGGAGCCGCGCTCGTGGAGCGGTGTCTCGCGAGCGCTCGGCAGCGCAGAGCGACAGAGGCACGGGGGATAGAGGCATTCCTGCCTGAGCCAAGGCCGGGAGGCAGAGTGCTCAGACTTGTGTTTGCTGTCCTTTCCTGGGCAGTGACTTAATCAGGAGTACTGCATGGATGGTTCAGTCCCAAAATACAGACGTTTGTCCGCGTGGCCCAAGTGGGCGGTGTCTGTGGTCCTGCTTGGCAATGGAGTTTGGATGCTGGGGATAACCCTCCTGGAGGAGTTTGCTGCACTAATTAAATATTCAACAAAGAGCTTTGCTTCTAATCTGGCTATCTGGATTGGGCAGAAATACTGATGGTTTGAAATATATATATATATTTTTTGCTAGACCACATCGAATTGGTACCCGAAGGAAGATTTTATTTGTTTAAGTGTGTCTGTGATGAATGCAGTTCGGGTATTCCAAAAGTCTATGTACTGCAGGCTGAAAATAGGCTTTTTGCCAAATGGGAATTGAAACGCACATATGTATTACACTATTTGCCTTAGAAGAAATTAATTTTCAGCCAGAAGCAGATAGGATTATTTAATATTTATCTTTAGCTGCAGGAAGATGAATCTATTATTTTATTTTGTTATTTTACGTGTGATGTTCATCCAAATTTTCCTATAGGAGGTGCTGATGTATTCTTGTCTGTGCTGCATCAAGGTTAAAGAGTCTTCAGCTGTAAAATTTCTCCAGTGACCCCCAGCAGAGACCATCCTTTTCCTTAGGACTGGGAGTAGGATCCCAGGACTTATCATGAGGGTGTGCATGCATCCAAGAAGTGCAGGGAGAATTGGAAGGGGAGGAGATTCTTTCCTCAGTTGCTTTCCAAGTTAATAATAGTGGGAAGCTAAAACATCTCCAGCATTAAAATTGAGCAAAGGGTCTGGAACAGCGTTGTGTGTCAAAGCTGACTGATTTAGTGCCGGGGAAAGAACGGGCTGGAGTGGATAAAGTTGCAGTTTCACAAAGGACATTGGAGCTGGGACTGTTAAATGTCAATGGAGCATCACCCTGCCCTGTCAGCAAACTTCCATATGACCAGAGTGAGAGATGCTAAGATGTCATTTCATGGACCACGTTATGTGCTGCTTACAATGAATATTTCATCCATGGCGCGTTACATTTTTGATAAATTGTAACTTCCTGGACAAAAGTTTGGTTAGCTTATCTCTAGTGTCTTTTAAAGATCTTAAAGGAGCTGATTTTGCCCCCAACCCACCAGTCAGCAGGAGTCTGTAGCCATGTGGTAACAATTTAAATTACTGTAACAATGGCAAGTCTACTTCCTGCAACTAATAAATGCAATTTATAAGGAATGTTAAGTAGCAACTAACAACTTACTACTTTGAATTTCAACCAAACTGATTAAATAATTAAAGTAAATTTGTAGAGTTGGGGTGGAAGGGAGGAACGGTGGAAATTGTGTGCATTTATGTAGAGACGTAGATACATCTGACATGACCCCTGGCTGTGTCAGCAAGGGAATTTCAAAGTCCATTCCCCACCTGCCTTCTCCTAATAACAGGAAAGCTATTTTGAGGTAGCTTAGGTTGTTTACAGCATAGGAGCAGAACAAATCTGCTTCACAGAGGTGTTGGTAGAGCCAGAAGGGTAATAGCGTCAAAACAGAGGAGCTGGTGGGACAATGGCTAGGACAGAATGTCCTGGGACACCTGGCACTGATGGCTGGCAAAGGGGTTCTCCTGGATTTAAAATCAGAGAATGTCCTGAGCGGGAAGGGACCGCAGGGATCACCACAAAGTGATCCTGACCTAGAGGAAGGTTTTAAAGCAAGCATCACCTGGCTCTGCACAGCACAGAGCAGTTGTGCAGTGAGGGAGGGACTTGTGCACTTGTGGAGCTCACTTCCTGCCTCAGGACTGTGGGATTTGGAAGGCAGTTTTCCTTTTACAAAACCCGAGGATTAACTTTATCCAGCTTTTGTATATTCATCCAGCAAAAAAAGCATTTAGATTTTCCCACAGAACTTGTTGTGACTCCCAGTTCATCTGCCTCAGTTTTCCACACGGCACAAACAGCAGCGGCTGAAGTTTGAAATAATAACATGGGATTATATTTTTGGTAGGGATTTTGCAGATTCTCTCTTCAGGAAGTGCAGAAATACTAGATTATGAATATTGCCTTCATTTCCTGCTGGATTCCACAGGGCTGAGTCCTATGCTTGAAGAATTCTGGTTTTTTGTTGTCTGAGCTGTAGCCTGCAAGTTCCCCAGGTTGTGCTTTCTGTGCCATGTTGAGAAAGTAAAAAACAAAGTGAGAAGGAAAAGCAGAGAAGTTGTGAGTCAGAGGCTTGTTCCATTGGATTTTTTACTACCAGGCCCGTTCTTCAATCCTACAAGTGGAATAGAAGGAGAGTCAGAAACACTAATGAAAAAAAATCAAATATTTAAGGTTGCAGGATTTAATAATAGAAATCTTCAGTGTGATCTGCCAGGCCACATGGTGTGTGCTGTTATCCATTCAAAATAAAACTCATAATTACGGCCTTTCAAAGGCTTTGAAATACACCCCTCTTTGACAATTTACCCATTTTGCTGTTACTGAGGTCTTTAAAGGGTTTTCAAAACCAAATAGAGCTGTGTACTGAATTCAGGTATCTTTCCAAAAACCTTTCCTGAAATTAAATAATTTATCTCTCTTAGGTCATTATTATGCTATTGATAAAGTGCAATTCATGTTGTAGTCTGAAAGAACTAAAACCCCAAAGCCTTTCACTTTATGAAAATACTGTGACCAAAATATAAATAATCAAATGTTAGCTGTTTCTTATTTGTTTTAAAGAAATTTTACTGCACGTTCATGGCATTCAATAAAAATACAGAAATCTAGGTAAAATGTTTATAAAATGGCAGATCCAAACACGATCATTTCTACTAAGTTGAAAATCCTTGTGCTCAGTCCTTTCATACAGACTCAAAGGGACTCAAGTGACCCTGGTGTCTGTTTTGATGCCTTTTGGGGATAGTGTCTCCTGTGGATAAAAAAGGGTTGTTGGAATGTGTCTGAGGGACAACTGAGGCTCTTCCATGCTTTGGGATTTACCTGGGACAGTGCCACTTTTACAGCAGAGACTGCAATTCTCTGGTACAGCTTGATTCATTGCCATTAACAAAGGATGTCTCCAATAAAATATAATTGGTGCCATCCCTTTGTCACACTGAAATGATATTTTTGTGTGGAAAATGGAAAATTTCAGCGTTTGCAACTTCACAAATTGTCACCCTCTATGTATTGGTGTTTGAGTTATGGCCTTGCAAGCAGCAAAACACCTCTGTCTTGCCAAGTATCTGTTAAATTAGTGCATGAATGTGGAGACTCTCGTTTGTTACTTAATTGATCTGCAGGGCTTCCCAACCCCAGATGAATCTGAAAGTGCAGGTAGTGACAAGAAGGTTTGGGGTTTATTTTCAGGATAATGGAGTAAAAATGATCCCACGGATGAGCACTGCTGCTGTGGGTTCCCTGGACTTGGGGGATCCTCTCCTCCTTCCTCAGGCAGGCCCAGGCCCAACCACCTAGGACTGGCCCCTGAATGTCATCAAGCAATTTTTCTCACCTCATCTGAAATAAGGTTTAGTTCTCCATAGTTTTTGAACTTCAAAACCTTTTTCTGTGTCGGTGCTAGGAAGTGGTTTTGTTTTCCTCCTCAGTAAGGTGGCTTCCTGCATGGGCACAGTGCAGTGGACATGTGCTGAGGCTTCTTGTGCTTGATATTTTGATGTCTATGTAAGAGATTCTTAGAAAGCTGAAATGCCACTGAAAATTTGAGGCCCTTGATTTTCAGCATTGCGGCCTGGCTAAGGAGCGTGCAACCGGGGCTGAGTAAAAGCAAAGACAGCCTTGCAAGAAGGGCATATTATTGTATAAAATTGACTGCAAGAGGAGTGATAGGAATAGAAAACATATACAGTAGCTTGCTGCATGCTAGCAGGTCTTTTCTGGGCTCCTAAATGTTAACTGGGTAGTCATGTAAGTTATTACACTCATTAAATTAGGCCACAAACAAGTCAACAATGATTCAGCAAAATGGTTTTGTTTGTATAGTGCAGGGAAGTCTGATAGATAACCAGTCAAACATTTATGGCTAAATGGATGAAGATTTTAACATTACAGCCTAATAAAAACCCCATACTGTGTGATTAAATAAGAGGGAAAGCAGTAAAAAAGAGGAAGCGTAATGATGGTAACATGTAGGTCAGTTACAATTTAATTGTCATTGCACTTCATTGCGAACATATCAATTCTCTGCTGCTTAGCTGAGCAGAAAACAACAACTTAACATGTACAGTGGGCCCGTGGCTGCCTGGCAAGCCCCCACTTCCATCACCTGCCTTTCCCCAGTTCCTGAACAGCCGCAGGAAGCCTTCCTGCCTCGACAGCAGCCATCCTGCGGGAAGCTCCTGCTGCTGGCGTCCTCCCTGCGCGCGATGCCTCGCTGAGCAGTAAATTCACCTCGCTCTCCAGAAGCTAAAATTGGGCTGCTTGCGTTACACCTTCCACCAAGGAGCACCTGCTTGCAGATTTACTTTGGTTTGTTTCGTGGTTTCAAATCGGGATGGCTTTGCAAAGGCAATCCCTGATGGACTGTACGGCAAGAGCACAATGGCCGATCGTTTTTCTTACTTATCCGCTTTATGCTGTGGCTCTTTTCTGTATAAGGTTTAGCTTCATTAACATTAATTGTAGCTTTAGCAACTCCACAGAACTGCTTATTCCTGCCAATGTTTTCCACTATATTATATTTCCAGTGGTACTGAAGAAAGCTGCAGGAGTTAAAAAATAAGTCTGGTTCTGGTTGGGTTTGTGCTGCCTTTTTTTTTTTCCTTTTTTT
>VZRH01004236.1:642939-658664 GCA_013397555.1 Urocynchramus pylzowi | reverse complement strand
TTTTTTTTTTTTTAATCTGGATAATTCAGTGGGATCTCAAAGGGCCCTTGGCTTTGGCACCTTTTTAAAATGTTAGCTCTAAAGAATTGTCTGTCTGGCACAGTTATGCTGATCTATAGTAAAGACTTAACAGAGTACATAACCAAACTATTAATTCAGGTGCCTAAGGTGACATATTTTATCCAGCTCTACAGAGCTGATTTTATACAGAGCAGAACATGGTTCCCATTTGGATGGGGAGGAAAAAAAAAAAATCATAAAAAGTGAGGGGAAAACTGCCTGGCACCCAGCAAACTTCAAGAATGAGGCTGGGAAAGTATCTTTTGGAGAGGTAATGCTTTAAAATATGGGAATATTGCTGAGTCTTTTCCTTACCTTTAAGGAGGAGACTTTGTGCTGGGTCAGCAAACCCTGCCAGTGTTTTTGGGGCAATATCACTGGCCTCCGCTTCCAAATCTCTCACAAGCTGCAGCTGGGAACAAATGGATACTTACTAGTGGAACTTCTGAACTGCTGATTTCTTTGGGCCATCCTTTGGCAGACTCAGCTTTGTGTGGATGGGAAGCTGCACGTCAAACCTGACTCTGACTTGGCACAAGTGCTTGTTACCACTGTGGCCTTTAGCTGCCTGGGATTCCTGGGGCTGCTTCATCTGGACACATCATCTCCCCCAAAGAGGGTTATGGTCCCTTTGCATTGGCCTGCAGAGCAGGATCAGCTTTCCCAGGTAATAGGCCTCTCCCCGTGGCATAATTTAATGCCAAGTGTACTCCTCTGTGCACCTGAGAGCTCCAGGAAGGTTTGTGCCTTGCAGAGCAGAGTCTGGGCAGCTCCCTATGGAGCAGTTCATCTGCACAGCCCCCACCCTGGCTCAGCATGGCCAGCACCTGATAGGCACCAAGGAGCCCCATTGCAACAGCCTGCATTAGTGGCTTTGGAGGAAACTGCTTGCAAAAACCAGCCTAGATAAAATACCCAGATGTTTATGGTCAAAAAGGTGCATTGGGAGCCAGTGAGGCAGTGAAGACCTATTTGAGTGTGTGTTTGGAGGCTTGACAAGATTAATGCCTGTGTGTGTGAGCCTGCACAGGCCCCACTGAATGGGGCTCTCCCCAAACCTGGGGTTTTGCTGCTTAAAAGTGAAGTTTGCGTTTCTTCTCAGTGCTGTGAAACCAGGGCAGTTTGGGCTCTGCCTGGCCAGCAAAAGGAGTTGCTGTTGAGAGGAAGGTGCCTTTGGCTCCCTTTCTGGAGCAGACACAACTGTAACACAGCTGTTCCACAATCACAGCTCTGGGATATTTACCTCATTTTCTCTGGTTTCTCATTGCCATTACCCTGGTGATGTGACACGCTCCCTGCTCAGTTAGGCAGGGCTACAGTTAAATCCTGACAACAGCCAAAGAACCTGCAGAGCTTTTCCCTTGAGCTTTCGATGCTACAGTGATGTTTGGGCTGTACAGGATTGAAGGGAATGAAGCTGTAGTTTGTTAAAGAAGCCCCAGAGGTTGGGAACGACAGCCCTGCTCTGCAGTGGAGTGGGGGGTTGTGCTTTCTCCAGTCACCAAGGAGCATCTCTAATAGTTTTATTCCCTTTGAGTGTCTGATGATTCCATCCTGCTTCCTCACACAGCACAGAAATATATAGAGCAACCTTTAGACTTTGGGGGCAGTGAAGGGCAAATTCTAGGGAAATGAAGACTCTCTCCTAGGGGTAAAACCTAACAAGTCCATCCTACAGCCTCATACCCAATGCTTTGGCTTTCCTGAGTACATGGCTGCTATTCATGAATCCATTTTTCCTGTGTAGCTGACAATATTTTTTTGTACTTTGATCTCGTGCTAATCCAAGGAATGGCAACAATTATCATCTGTAAATCCAGCAGCATGGACCACCAGGCTGTGTCCAGGTGTGTTTTCCTTGTGCTTTGGGGAGTTTGGGAGGTGGGCCCTGCATTTCCCAGCAGGGCTGCAAGCGGGGCATGCACTGCTTTAGCTGCTGCCATTGGTACTGTTCTCTACCTTGTGACATAATTTTAGGTAGCTTATTAGACTTATGATTGATGACAGCCCAAAGAGGATCTACAGCTACGCACTGACATTCATGCTTGGCTTTTAAATATCAGACTCCATAGCTCCAGATCTCTATTTTACACTCAAGTGCTCCAAGCCCCACATTAGCGCATCCCTTCCTCCTCCTCTTCCAAATTAGCGTGTTCCTTTAAATGCACCGATATTTCAGCAGTTGGGTTTAAACAAATCCTGCATTATTTGCCCTTTTCCTACACTGTTTAATTCTCAGTTGAATGTTAACAATCCTCTCCACTGAGATATAAACATAAATAAATCGTAAATATTCCCTTTCCCATTATGTTGGACCCTGGCTATTCCTTTTTTTTTTTTTTTTTCCTTCCCCCTTATTAAATTATGTTTACCTGAATACATCAGGTTCATTTCACCTAGGCAGGATGTCCCATTAAGCATGACAAGTAGAAGGTTGTGAGATTAATGCCCTTCTTGAGCCTGAATTAGCATGTCAGCATCTTTTCAGCCCTGGGACTGGAGAACATAGGAAGCGTGCCATAATGGACCTTAGCCTTTAACTGAACTGCTCTAATATTATTCCTATAACAAGACTACTTTTAAAGAGGCTCATTATTGGCTTCATTAGATATGTTACTTGCATCAGTGGCTGTAGTTACTCGTATAATATGGGAGAGGTTAACACAGCGTATTTTTTATGTATTATATGGCATATAGCTTGAAGTAGCCAAAAGGTTTATGGCGATGTAATTGGTAGTTAGTGTGAAATTTGTAAGACAAATAGACAATACCTAGGGTAACCCCTATAATCCTCTCCTTTCAGTTTTTTACAGCCACCAAAGGGCCTCATTAAAACAGCAGTCAGCACCTTAGTGAAAAGATACAGTGCTTATAGTGCCCAAATTTGACAGAAAATCTGCATTTTGTAAATCTGACACCTTTGATAGATTATACAGTGTGAAGCCATTGCTTCTAAGCATTATGATAACGCTTAAGGTTCTCTTCTGAATCCAACCGTGCTACATTCACTGGATATAACAATGTGAAAAAGAGCCCGTGGAATAAAATAAAGCATCCGAGATGGAGAGGAGCCTTTTTTCCTTTGATACAGAACTCATCTCGTGCAACAGCTATGGTTGATATCCCTGGCTCTGTTTGTACCCAGGGATATGGGTATATAAATACTGGCAAAATAACTGTTTAATATACAGGTGCAAAAAGGATCCGTGCCTTCATTACCCAGTTTATATGGCTGCTGCAAGGGAAGAGGGTGCACAGTGAGGACGGCATTAAGATTTCTTTGCTGTGTTGGAGGCACAATTCTGCTCTGACTCAAACTTGTGAGAAGCGGGGTGGGTGCTGTTGGCCCGAGTGAATCCTGCTGTCACTCAGAGGGCTGTAAGTCTGGTGTAATGCACTGGCTTACATGGAATTAAATGGACAGGCGGAACAAGAGCGAGAATCTGACCCAATGAGGTTATTATTCTTTCAGCTTATTTGTATCAACAGCGAAACAGAAATGAGCTGCATACACAGAGCATTGCCTCTGAGTGCTGTGGTGGGTGGAGGAGAGCTCAGCTTTGAAGAGCTGAGGTGTAATCTTTGATATTTCAGTTACTCAAAGCCAGATTTGGTAGAGCGAACGATTTGAAATGGAGCAAGCACACAGCTTGTTCGTGGTTGATTAGTTGTGACTACTTGGCCTAATCACAAAAGGCAACCTCCAACAGCCAGGGGTCCAAAGGAGTAATTCTTATTTCCCCTCCATTTAAGAGGTGGGCTCGAGCCTTTAAAGCTGCAAAGACTTTTTTACCAACTTGCCAAAAATAAAATGAAAACTCACTTAGCTCCCATCCTTTGTGGTGGAGGAAGTTCCTCTGGATTTCTTTGCTCAGGGGTATGGAATGTAGGTTATAATGCTTACACAGGCTCCAAATGTGACAGCTGTTTACCTCTTCATCTGGTAATTGAAAGACTTCCTTTTAAATTAGAGCTGCTGTAGACAAAGAATGGAGCAGAAATCGCATTCAGTTCCTTGGCAAAAATATAGCACTGATCATTCTGAAAGAGGTATTTCCAGTGTAGCCCTTTGATCATGGCAGAAATCCTACCACAGAGTCTTGCTAAAATAGGAATGCAAACAAAAAACAGGGAGGTGTTACATACGTGAAACTCTTTTATTCCCTTTTGCATCAGGATTTGTTCCTGCCTTGGGTGACTCTCCTGTTCAAAAGGGCAGAATCAGTCCCTGCAGGTAGCAAAGGTGAAGTGACACTGCTGAAGTGCTCAGTGATTGAAGGAAGTTTAATTTAGAGGTCTCAAAAATAAAAATATGCAAAAAGCAAATATTTGAATTGAAAAGAAAATAATTTCTGAGGAATAACTTTCACAACTTGGAGTTCAAGGGGGGTTTTGTTAGTTCGTTTTCTAAATTTCGCGTTCTAGATGCACTTAAATCCAGTAGCAAAAAGGAAATCACTGGAGCTACACTGGGAGTTAATTCGTGGCCATAGCCATTCTATAATACCCTTTCTTCATAGAGACTTCAAACTGTAAAATCAGAGGCAATGTCAGAATTATTCAGTAATTTACTGATGTCCTTTAAAAAGAAACAAAACCAAACACCTCTTTGGCTGCATTACCTTGATCCTTGAGGTCGTTGTCTTCAACAACAGAGCTCAGGTGAAGCATCACCCTGTTTCATTGTGGTTTTCCCAGGACTATTGTCACAAATAGTTAATATTTTTTGTCAGCACAGAGTTAAAAATGTGGAAGGGTGGAAGTTGCCTGTATTTTTGATGATGTGAAAAGAAACTGTCTCCTGCTACCATGAGTTACCTGAAGCATCATCACCAAAGGAGTGACTCCTTTTAATTGCATTCCTTGTTTCCAAGTTGTCCTGAAATTCTTATATGTATTTTTTTGGCATTTCTAGGAAAACCCTTAGAAACAGAACATTTTGGCTTTCTTGTTTGGTATTTGTTGATAAATCCCCTCAATCCAGGCACACATTTTGGGTGGGAAAGAGATGGGACAGTGCAGGTAGAGGTACTGATCCAGGATGGAAAGACATGAGGGTTCCTGGACTTCCTTTCTCAGCTAGGGAGTTTACTGAATCACAGTTCAATTATAGAACTGACCATGGTACTTGTTTAAAAATTAATTTTTATTGTTAAAAAAAAGAAAAAAAAAAAGAAAAAGGCAAAAAAAAAACCCAAACCAAACCAACAAAAAAACAAAACCAAAAGACCTCCTTATGGACTGCGGCCCTTGCCCGGAGCAGGAAGTGGGTGTTTGTTCCTGTATTTCTTGGGCAGGATGACACTGTGGAATCTGAAGGGCCTGATTTAAACCTGCACAAGGATGCTGAGCGGCACAGAACAGCAAATTGTCCTGGGCTGTGCATAGCAGAAGGGATTCAGTTGTGAGCAAAAGGGGGGCTGGCTCAGGTGTAAAGAATGTTGAAATCTGGGCCACCAAAAGGCCTTTGAAATGAACTTTTTTGCCCCAGTCCAGGTTGTGATCAATGCAATGGCTCGTGCTGCGGGATGAGCATTTATAAATCTCATGTCTGGGGGTTTTAATTCAGTGGATTACTCACATCTGTTAGGTGAGAATTACAGAGTGCTGGAATAATGTATTCTCGTGGTTTAAATCTATCACTGCCAAGGGCTACTGAATAGTAAGTATCAACATCTGTGTTACTTCTTTGAGTTTTCTGATTAAATGTGTCTAAACATTTCAGCTCCTACTGGAAATAAAAATATAAGTAGTTTCAAGGCAGTTGAGGCAGGATTTCAGTGGAACACACTAGCAGCAGACATTAGTTAGGACTGTGAGTGCGATTAGCCCTAAATAACATTAGGCTGGCATTGTGATTTGTATTATTGAAGGGACATCAGGCTCTTGAAACTGTGAATAATGGAGTAAATATAAACAAAGGTACCTCTATTTTGACAGTGATGTTCCACCTCTCCTTCCCTGCATACACAAAAATCATTCAAATGCCTTTTCTTTCCCTGACAAAAATATTCATTAAAAACATTTCACTGTGCTGCCTTTTAATATAGCGCGGGCATTCAACCTGCGCAGGAAGCTCCCTGGAACCACACAAATACTGTGTAATTATCTTGTGGCTCCCTGCTGGCTGCTGCATATTCCAAGCACAAAGTGAGCAGCACATTTCTAGAGCCTGACTTCTGTCTTCATTGTCCCTGCTTGGAATATGAAGCTCCACTTCATTATAGCAGACCTGATCAAACTTGATAGATTTAGCCATTATTCTTGACTGTGTCAACNTTTTTTCCTTGGGCTCTTTTGTTTTGCCACCCAGGGACTGCATCTTATTTCTAGGCACTCTGCCTCTCTTTCTCTCTCTCTCCTTCCCCCCCCACCCCCAAACAAACCGAGGTTTCAGCAAATAATACTGCTTGGGCATCATGTGATTTGAGGAAAATAAGGCTTGCAATTTTTTCTCAATTGTGCTTTATGGTTTTTATTGACTTTTTTTTTTTTTCCCCAGTTTGTTTCTATAAAAAAAATTATACTGCAATATTGACAGACAATACAGAAGAGCTTTGAAAATCCTTATTTTCTGTTAGTGGTACTATAAATTTAACATTGTGAGGGTTTTTTTGTCTGTTTTATGACAACTTTCAAGTAGCACTTCAGAGTTCATATTTTCAAGGCTGATTCAGACAAATGCATCTTATCAAATTTTATAAATCATTACTTTGTTTGTTTAACCTCCAGACGTATCACCACATTTTCATTGCAAAAGGCATTAGATCATTCTTGGGGCAAATACAGATGTTAATGGGACTGGTTTACCATAACAGATTGCTTTGCAGTTTTTGAGAGTTGCTATGCAACAATAGGGGATCACAGTGCAGTTAAAACCCCGGATTTTTAAAGTCCTGGGTGAAATACGGAGCGTTTTCATAGATCCCTTGAATTGCCACCAAATGCCTGAGCCAATAGGTGAGGAATTTGTGTCTGAATTTGTAAGACTCCAGGGTCAACCAGCCCATCTTTACTGTTATTAATGAACGTGATGAGCACAGCCATGAAGCTTTTCCAGCTTTACATTTGCTCTGTAGTATTTGTTATATCTACGTGTACACTTCACAGGCAGAATCAATGTGGAAAAGCACTTTATAATTAATTTTTTACATATTAAATAGCAATCCTGCATTGTTAAAACTTTGGGAAGAGATTGGGCTGCTTTCCTTTTGTTTCTATTTTGGCTGCAGATTAAAAGGTAAAGGATGTCTTATAATTTCCAACAAGTTTACTGAGAAAGTCTTACAGGACTATATTGTTCAGCAGCATTTAAATGCTGTTAGGAATTGGTGAGATGCCTTTTTTAAAAAAAAAAATTTAAAAATAATAATTTTTTTTAGAGTGGCATTTTCAGTCTCACCAAAAGCTTCTCGGCATCTTAAAATGTAAATTGCAGAGAAGCAACACAAAGGATAAAGAGAAGATTTTGAAGGCAATCACAGTGATCACTTAATTCAGTCTCTGCATATCCACTTGGCATAAGGTAATTAGAGTGCCACATTGCTGTAAAGACAGAAAGCTTAGGCTACCATTCTGACTCACCCAGACGATAATACATGATTAGAAGTCAGTGACAGATCACAACTGCTGAATGACCCACCAAGGTCTTATCAAGGGCAAATCGCATAATTAGCATGCACTTGGCTGGCAGAGGAGTACAGTGCTATTGTTCTGGCACAATCAAATTAGCCCAGCCAATGGGGTCACTGTTCCATGACCTCAAAGACATTTCGGGGTTTATTTTTCTACCAATGGAAACATAACAAAAAAAGAGAGGAAAAAAAAAAAAAGGAAAGAAAAGCCGAACCCCCCAGCCTGCTTTAAAGTGAGCCGAAGTTCCTGCAGACACTGCAAATGCCCATCACAAATGGATTTTTGGAACACACTCTGCCAAATCCTTAGTTCATCATGTATGGAATAAAGGAGTCTGCTAATGCAGTCTGACCCTGGGGGACACACATGTAATGGAGCCACTTTGACAGAAATCCGAGCATCCAGCCAGGCCTGGAACTCATTTATCCTGGATGTGGTCGCAGCACCGTGCACGTGATGGGGGAAGGGGAGCCTTCATGCAAACACAAAATCTTCTCTTCATTATGATAATTAGCACAATTATCTTGATTTGCTCATTTTATCTGTATTTTCCCTAAGGTTTGGCCATTTTATTTGTGTCTCTCTGCTGTTTCTCCTGAGCAGGGCTCTCAGTGAGAGCAGGAGTGGTTGGGCTGGCAGCCACCAAGACTTCAGGCGTGTCCTCCCTGGAATGCTCTGTGGCACAATGCTAAGTGTAAATTCCCTAAAACACACAAAGAGCATTCCCTGTCTCCCCCTGGAAGACCTCTCCTGGCTCTCCAGTGCTCACTGGGCCGGTGAGGAAGTGGAACCTTCCCTCTTGGCAGCACAGTTCTCCAAAGCAGCCAGAACCATTGGCTTATTTCTTACTTAGATTTGGAATTGTTGGTATAAATGTGCTTTTCCCCCTTTGTTCTCAAAAGAGAAATGAGGCTTTGAATTGATCTGCACACTTGTTAATATGCATGGGATAGAGGAAAGCCATCGGAACTTTTAGGAAAAGTGAGAACGAGGCCTTTATTTGTATTCTCTTCCATTGCACTGCACATATTTGGGCTGCATGTCCCAACCTCTCCTGGATAATTGGATCAAAAAGGTCTATAATGAATTGTCTCTGTCATGTCTGGGCCTCCATCACCACCTCTCTTCACTACTGGGTTTTTTAAGGCTGGGTTAAGTTAACTCAAGATAGCAACTCTAAAATGTTTATATTTCATGAATTTAAAGATGAGCCTTTGCATTCAGTCGACAGGGAAATGAAACACAGCATTCAAATTTCTTTTCAAGGATTTGGTCCCAAGTCTTTTGCAGATGGGAGAGTTGTTACATAGGGTATTTGAGCACGAGAGGCTCTTTTCAGCCTTCCTCCTGCTTAATACTGCGTCATTGCAAACAGTGTTTGTGACATCACAAAAAGCAGGAATGATGGCACAAATGGAGAAGTGACCCTGTAGCTTTGGACACGGGAAGAGGCTGCAGAGATGGGATCTTGTGACTTTTTTCCTGTTATAATTAGACTTTGTGGAGAGAGAAAATTAATAAGTACTGAACTGATGCCTGCTCAAATAATGTATTTCCAGTGTTTTTCTGGGCATGAAATTTCACCTTTGAGCCAATTAAAAAATCCCATCTCTAACTTGGCTTTGAATGGACTGGGGCTTTATGCTGCTGAGGCTGCCTTGCTTGTAGCCCTGTAGAAGAGCTTTGTGATCCTTGTCTGTTCCCAAATAGACTTTTATAGACAAACTAAGGTTCTTTACTAAGTTATGGTTTGAGAATGAAATAGGAGAGTTTACTAGAGAAGGGAATTCAAATTACAGTGAGTGATTCAGGGTCTTCCCTAAGAATTAATTCTGACAATGCGTTCCATTTGTTGTAAATACCTCGGCTGAGGCTGCAGAGTCTGTGCCATTGAAACTTTTCCTTGGCTGGCAGAAAGCTTATTTCTAAAGGTCTCGTTGATTGTGCAAACACAGGAACATTTTCTTTCCTTGAGAATTAATATTGACTGTGTATAGAGCACCGGCAGTACTCCATCCAGCCACAAAATCATATAAACATCTATAATTACTCTGAAAATCTAATCTATTCCTGGCTACTTAGGCCATGTGAGAACTTTTGTTTCCCTGCATAAAATGATAAATTATATACAAAGAAGCAATTACGGTTGTTCTTGAATCCGAGAGAGATGGAAATTTACACTTTGTAAATAGAGACCTGCTTTTCCTAAAAGGCATTTATTTCTGCAGTTTTGTAGAGGTGTGTGTTTGTATCTGGATGGATGTCAGTGTGGGGATGTTTACCTGTCTGTGTAGGAATAAAATGAAAAACTGTGCCTTTGTATACCCTGCCTGTGTAGTTGTATGTGAGAGCATGTAATAATTCATAGTCCCATAAGCTCTTGGTGGACATTGCTGCCTCAGTCACTCAGCCCCCACCATGAAAGTCCCCTAACAAACAGGATTAAAATTCACTCCTTTCAACCGTCCCAGGCATTTATTCCTTCCTTTTCATTGAGCTACATTTGTCTGATTTAACAAGATAAGATTTGAGTGCTGATGCAGCCCGTTGTTAATGCAGCAGCCGCGTCCGCCATACCATCGACACTGTGCATCAGAGGGATGCATAAATCAGGTATTCAAAAAAAATTAGATATGCAGCACACCAGTTTTATAGTCCCAGCCTCAGAAATTGAAATGGCCCAGATTAATGTATTATATCTTACACACTGTCCGAGTGAATCAACTTTAATATATTGAACAGATTCGCAGAACAAGACTTTGTTATCTAAGGAGCACTCGGAAGAAGGAATTGACCTGAGGATTTGATTTGGTTCAGGTAGTTCATGTTGTACAGCAGCATTTGAATAGTTTCACATAAAAATAAAATTTGTATCAGAAATATTTCCCATCGTTCTGGGCTTGTTCGTATTGCGGCTCTGCAGTGGGGCAATATTACAGAAACAATGTCCAGCAAAAAGATGATTTTAACCTTTGCTTCAGACATGTCAAAACAATATAATGTAATTTTAATGCAAACTGCTGCTTCGTGGCAGAGGCGCCTCCATACACTGACTTGAACTAGTTTAGGTTTATGCTGAAAATGAAAAGCCCATTGAATTTCAGACAGAATGGAAATGCCACAATTTTCACTGGGTCTGTGTTCTGTTGGAAGCTGTGCAGGGACAGGGTCTGCCTGTATCTCTATTGACAACCCATAAAACAACTTTAGCTGCATAATCAAGGGCAGATGAATGTTAACATGGGTGGGGGTGTCCCTTTGATTGTGAATTACCAGCACTATCAGGGCAGAGTGGGGGTGGCCAGCTTTTTATTGAAAAAAAAAAAACCAAAAAAAACCAAAAATCTGATGGAGCAAGAGAGGCATAACAAGATATCCGAGGTGTGTGTCGAAGGGTTGTGGAGCATTTTTGCAGAGGTGTTTATCCCACTTATTCCTTGCTCTGAATGATCCAGTTCCTGGGTAATTTACCTGTAGTTAACCACAACTGTATTTTTGGGTGAGTGGTTTGGTAGCTCCTCTCAGTTCTGTACAAAGCCAGAAGGGGTTTACTGGGCAGGGAGTCACCTTGTGCTGGAGTGTGAGGGAGGAGCTGTCTGGGTACAGCCCCCCCTTTCCATGTGGGAATGTCTGTAAAGGTAAAGCATAACTAGACACTTACCTGTAACTGTGCCATGTTAATCAGCACTGAGGAGAAATGCCATATTGAGTGCTCGTCTAAAAGGGCACCGGGCAGATGATTTTGGTGTTTGTGCTCCTGGAGGAGCAAAAGATGCTGAATGGGGTTTGAAAATTCCCAGGCATCTCACTGTACTGGGAATCAGTCAGAGTCCCCGGCTTCTCAGGCATCTGCAGCCTCTAAAATACGGCCAGGGAGGACTGGAGTCTTTTAAGACTGCCCTTTCTAGAGCATTTGATGTCAGCCTATTTGTGCTGTTTACAAGACAGATGTTTAGAGAGATGAGGGTGGACTGGGGCTGATGTGATGTCATTATGGAACAGCACAGACCATAGGAACCATCCTGCAGGATTGTACCAGGGGCTAAAGGAGGTGTTGACTTACACAGGACAACAATTAACAGCACAGGGAGAAGCCAACCCTTGGCTGGGCTTTTAGGGAACAGGGATCACACAAATGCAGTGCTACAGTGACCATGACCATAAGAGGAGCTGCTGGAGATGGGTGGGTATTTTTTCAGTCATTTGAGACTCTGAGGCCACTCTGGGCACTGGACAACTTGGATGTTTTTACTTTGTCCAGAAGATACGATCCAGCCTGAATGAATTTCCCAGTCCTTATTTTATTTTCCATAGCAAATGTTGTAATTCACAGTAACATAATGGAAAGTAAATTGTAGTAAGTACATTGCCTTTTTTGCCTTTTGTAGCTTGAAAGCAGAATAATAGCAAATTAGAGTAGGTTCATATTATTTTTCAACATGCAACATCCCCCTGCCACCCTTATGCCTGCCCCAGCCACTTTATATGACTTACTGGTCTTTCTTCAAAGAAAGAATGATAAGGCCTGGTCCAACTTTGTCTATCTACACTGATATAAATGAGAGAGATTATTATCAAATTACCATTTATTGTGGGCTGCTGGAAAGAGTCATTTTTCAAGAAAACCTCAGGGTCAATCAGCCTTGAAGGGAAGTCTTGGTTTCTCAACAAATTCACCATCCTCTTGTATATAAATAATCACCTGCAATTAATGTTACAGATGGACAGAAATCCAAAGCAAAAATGTAATTTTAAAGTATGTTTATCCTTAACTGTGAAGATCTGGTTCTTTTACTCAGTGTTGTTCTTGAGTGTGGAGACCCTGCACAAATCTCTGATTTTCATCCGATGATCTAAATGTGTACTCAGATTGTTTGGTGAACAGGGAGGACTTCAATATGTCCTTGCTGACCCCACAGCTGAATTGCCCTGGCCTTTGTTTGTAGCTCTCTGTCCTACCAAGAGTAGCTCTCTTTAAAACTTTTCTTTGTGCTTAATTCATGAATCTTTCCCCGCTACAAAAATCAGATCTCATCAAGTTTACAAACTCATATTATAAACTTGTAAGTCAGCATGAGTGGAAATATCCAACAGGATTCATGCCACTGTTAAAGTGCCCAGACAATTATGGGCACATTTTAAACCCAAGTTATTCCAATGCATTAAATATAACTCTTTAATGCTGCGGAGTCTGTGTCTTCCATCTGTTCCATCAATTAAACCCTACAGTGATCTATGAAGTTATTAAGCATCAGCCAAAGTTCCAAACAGATCTGCTTTGCCACCAGTGGAAATCCTATGTTTAACAGGAACAATACTATCATTTCTTTTACGGACCCCCCAAGCCCATTTTTTTTCAGATTTCTATAAAATTTCTTTTGTTACCAAGTTAGATTTGAGCATTGTGATTCCTGTTAGATATTAGAAGATCTCGCCCAGAGGATGGTTGTTAGGGGGAGAGGTTAATTCTGTCTGAGAGGGCTCTTATTTTGGCATTTCAGGCTCAGCCTTGAGGTGCTGCTTGTTATGTTACACAGAGGCAGTCCCTGAGTTTTTAACCGTAATCCCGCTGGAACCTTGTCTAGCCACTTATGGAAAGGCAGAAAATGTAGGCAAGAGGTGGATGGTGTTCTTGCAGATGGGCTTTGCTCACTGATGGATAACCTTCCAGCAAGATGGAGTTCCTGCCTGATCTCACATTTAATTACAAATTGGGAATGCTGCAGTTAATAAGACTTAGAAGTAACAACATGGTTAAGAGGACACAACAAAAGGGGGAGAGTTGTGTCTTTTGACAAAGTTAGAGGTGGCAGCAGTTTGCCACTGTCCATTTTGCTCTCTAGGACACTTGTCAGGGCACATCCATCTCCAGGGTTTTGGAGACCACAGAGAGTTATGACACTAGACAGATCCCTGGCTGTGGGTAACAAAGCAGTTATTGGTGCTGGCATGGTCCTAGAAATTTCCTTTTGGCATAGTCTTGATCTCCTTATAACACATGGAAGTTTAACTGAGTGACTTTCATCCTAGCACCTGTTTTTTTCCCAGGGCAAGGGAAGGGTTTGCTCCAAGCACAGGGAAAGGTGTGCTGATGGTAGTATGGGCTGTGTCCCTTTCAGGGCTGTCAAACACCATGGGTGACAAGGTTATCTTTGTTGGATCAGAAGCAGAAGTCTCTTGACAAGAGAGAATCCCTGACTTAAGAACTCCACAACAGGAAGGAGCAGAATCGTCACCCAGCACCCCTTTTCAAGGTGTAATGAGTAAGTTGTCCCTTATTAAACACCTTTGCAAGTTGAGGGTCCTTAAGTTCAGTATTAACTTGTCCTGAGCCACACTTTGGTCTTGGCTCGGTGTTTGTGCTTGAGACACACAGAAAATTGCACAGAATGGCTCTGTGGGTCAATCCTTTCAAGCCACACTGTGACTGTGCCCTTCCTTACAGACTCCACTAGCAGAGCTGGGGAGTTTTGTGCAAAGTTAGCTCCTCCCCCTGTGGCTTTCTGGAATCTCCTTACCCTGTGGAGCAAGCTGTATGTGTGACTGCAAAGAGAACAACCCCAAATCCCAGTCTCTCATGCTCCCTGTCACACTTTGGATTTGGACCTAACTCACTCTGACTGGGGGACAGCAATAGGAACAAAAACTCTGAGTACTGAGGTGGTGGCAGGTTGAAAAGGTCCCCATGATACCCCATTCCTGGTAACTGCTCAGCAGGACCTTGGCCTCCAAAGCTTGTTTGTGGGATAAGAAATTTAAAGGAAGACCAACACCTGCATTCCTGGAGGTGAAGGGAAAAGTGCAGCAATGCCAGGGTTGGAGGGGTTCATTTTGAAAAGAAACTAAGTAGTAGCAGGTTAGAATTAAGCAATCATTTTCAAAATGCTTATGAGAAACACATGCAACAATATAAAGTATTTTTATATTATAGATTGAATATTTATCAATCCTGTGGTGTTTGAAGTATGCTGCAGTTCAGATGGTTCTAGGCTGGTGAATAAAGATGCTTGTACAGGTCTGTGCTTTTCATGGCAGCCATGAAAAGCACCTACTCACCTGAACTTTTCCCCAGAAGAGTCTGTGAGCAACTGGCTGTTGGCAAGGTAGGCTCTTTTCCCAGGTCTTCCTCTTCCTTGAAGAAATAATCTTCTGTTGCAGTGCTGCCCTGTTTTTATACTCCCTTTTATTCCCAGCAGTTTACATGTCTGTGTCACCCAAAATATTGCACTTGCCTTATGGGGCTACTTCTTTTACTCCCTATATATATATATATATATATATTTATTTATTTTCTAGGCTGGAGCAGGATTTCTGCATCTTTGCCTGCCTTCCTTCCCAGACATTATTTTGCTACTGATTCCTTGAAACACCAGAATCCGCTGAACTGGAATGCTATTGCAGCTTGCTGTCAGACTTTATTTGGATGTAGTGCACAGTCTGAAATATTTCATATAATAAAAAAAGTAAAATTCCTGTAACACTGTCCTGTAACACTTTAACACTGACTTCAAAACAGGGAGAAAAAAAATCTAGGTGCACATTCCATTTCAGGCTTTAAACTTCTTCCCCTCCTTTGCAATTACATGTGAAATGAAATGGAATTGTGGAGTGATATTCTGAACCTAAAAGCTGGTGTAATTCATTCCATGCCCACTCTGTTGGGTTTTTTTTAATCTGTACTTTTAATTTCTTATGCAGAACTTTATCAGTCTATCTTTAAGAACATGTCTAGTGGAAAAATCCAAACCTCTTCCTTATCAAGTCTTACTTCTCAAGTTTTTAAAATGACATTTTAATAGAGGAGTTATTTCAATTAATCAATTTTTAAAAAGTAATAAGGGTGCCTGGAATGCATGGAATGTCAAAACATCTGGTTCTGAGGTTTTTGCAGTGATTTCTGCAGCGCTTTTGAAGGATGGCAGCTAATGATATGAATCAGCAGCCCCAAAATATTCCCTGCTCAGATAGTAGAAACCTTCTTGAATTAGATTTTTTTTTTTTTTTTTTTTTTTTGGGCGGGTGTTAAATTT
>VZRH01004236.1:619892-642927 GCA_013397555.1 Urocynchramus pylzowi | reverse complement strand
TGAATTGAGTTTTTTTTTTTTTTTTTTTTTTGGTGCAGGATTAAAACTCAAATGGAAACTCATGGGCAGTAAAAAATAAATGAGTGAGATTGAGCAGGCAAAATACAACCATTTCTGTTGTGGCTGTGAAAGGTGGCCTGAAAAGGACTTTTATCAAGGTATCTTTTTTTGGGGCAGTTTACACTGGATCTGGCAGTAGTGTTCCATAGGAGTCATTAAGAGAAACTTTATACTGATTTAAAACTGAATGAGTTGGGAAGGAAAACAATACAAGCAGAAGAAGAGGGGTTTTTTTGCTGGAGGACAGGATTTTTCAGGTTTCCAGCAAATGTAGTTAGGTTGGTGACATTTTACTGAGGTACACAAGCTGATCAGATGAGTGTTCCTGCAGAGAATCCTCCCCCAGCTGTCACTCACCCTTCAAGTGAGATGAGGACAGGACATTTGATAAAGTTGGAAAGAAGAGAGAGAGGAAATCCTGTTACAACTTCCAGCTATGCCTTTGGGGAAAGCACTGTTCATTATTTCCTGATGCTTTTTAGGATTTTCCATCATGTCATTCACCTCTTTGTGGATAAATATTTCAGTGTATATCCTCCAGTGGCTGTGTCTTCCAGATACCAACTTTTCTTCTGGCAACTTGGGGAGAAGATTTTATGTCTTATTTAAGAAAGGCTCTCCCCCCCTCCCTGCTCCAGGTGTTTATGGGAGCACCTGGCTTTAGGGAACCTCAATAGTGCTTTCAGAGCGTGAGCTACTTTGTTGTGCTTATTTTTTATTATTTATAATCTCATCAAAGGATAGTTTATAATAAGGGGGGTAAAGTTCAGCCCTCCGTGATTTAGGTAATTTACAGATTTATTTAGCATCACAGTAAATTTGATTGCTTCTGGCTTTCTTAGAAAGTAGTGAGTTTGTAGATCAGAAAGTTTGCAGTTTGTTTCTCCAAGGGGTGTTACACACTAAGTGTTAACCCTTGGTGAAGTAAAGCATCTGTTACGGTAATTTCCTGGGACCATTTTTCAGGAGGAGGCTTGTTGTGCTCCAGCATTTGATTTATTTACAATTTATCAGCTTTAGATGCATGGTTTAAATTGCTACCAGTGTGTTATTGTCTGTGCTTTATTTCCTTTGTGACTGGAACCCAGAGTGCTGGAACAAGAGATGGAAATTGGATACCAACCATGTCTGTGTGGAGAAAAACATCTTGTGACTGTTCCTCCTTCCTCATATCCTTCCTCATCTTCTCTCCTGTGATGGTCTGACACCACCTGCTCCTTCTTCAGGGCCCAGGCCTGTCCTGTGCTCCTCTGCACCTGGCCAAAGGATGTTTGATGCCTTTATTCCAAAGTTCTGGTGCTGGGCAGGCAGGAGGCATTCATGGCAGCTTTGGTGGTCACAGCCACCTGAATCTGAAAAAGTTTCTCCAGCCCATTAAAACCTCCTTCTGCTCTGTTGAATTTTGTGCTGATACTGCTGTGTTCTCTAAAGGAGTGACAGGTGTCCTTTTGAGTATAAACATCCCTCAAAATGTTTTAAAAATCATTGAGGATGTATTGAGGAACAAATTAGAACAAGTTGCACATCTGGCTGTTACTAAACAAAGTCCATGGATTTCCTTTCCATAGGACTTGAACAAACAGCATAATATTCCAAAGCAGGGGAACATTTTCCAGATTTGAAGCTAAGGTATGAGTTGAAGCAAAAAATCATGGTGATGTGTTCAGGAAAATCAAGATTTTTACTAACACAGAATATGATCAAAAGTATACAAACACCATCAAATGCATTTGCCAGTGATGGGGGTTGGTGTGAGTAAAGTGAATATTTCAGATTTTGCTATTTGCATGTCCTGTCACTTTATGTTCAGAGATTTTGGTAGTAAATAAAGTTGCAGGCAAATTTTCATATGAATGGAAATTTGGCCATGGTAGCCTTGCAGTGACTCTGAAAAGTGAAGTTTTTAATATAATGCTTTCCTAATGAACATTTTAAACCAAAGAGGTTTTGTGCATGAATTTTAAAGTTTCGTTGAGGGACAGCCATATACTTAATACACTTTGTCTGGCTGAGATGGGTAATAATAATTTTTTAAATCCATAAGTGGTCGAAATGTCAAGTTTATGGCCAATATGGACTGTAAGAGTTTTCTGTCAAGTGTTAATGATAAACCCACTGCCTGTAAAAACTACAAAAGGACAGTGCCTCTTTAACAGGGACTACTGTTTGTGCTCCATGGAGCTTTGCAGTATTAGTAAAGCAGCATGAAAGAGTTGATTTTCATTTTATGTTGTGCTTGTGAGGCATTAACATGATGTTCTAACACTTGTAAATGAATACAGCTCTTGCCTAATCTGTCATTTTAATGCCTTATAGATTTTATTTCACTCTGTGTTGTACCAGATTCTCAATAATAATAATCAACTGCTTTGTTGTTCTCTTGCAGAAATTAAATTTCTGTAGTGAGTGTGCAACTAATAAAAGATGTTGCTTGAGGAAACAAAAAATAAATATGATGAATCATAAAAGTTGTATGTAGGGGGTTGCTCATATATGAAAGACAATTACTGAAGCAGTGGTAAATTCATCTGATTCTCATATTGTCAACATCTTAATAACTCTCACAAAGGGTTTGCTGGAGCAGCTTTGTCTGTGTTGCTGTCTGTAATCAGCACCGTGACCCCCATGGACACTGATGTGTGGGAGCTGGGAGGGGGAGCCTGGTACAGGAATATATTTACTGTTTGAAAAGGGTTCTGACATTACCCCGCTGTGCTCTTGCTGAACCTGAGAAAGTGCTGCTAAGGCAGCTCTGCCACCTGTGTAAGGCCAGCCCTTTGTCCCCTGGTTACCTGCGGGGTGCAGCACCACAGGGGGATGCCCAGGAGCCGCGGGAGAGGAGCTGTCCTCGGTGTGTTGGTCAAACTGGCCCTAGCAGAGTGAGGGGAACCTTGTTTGCCACGAGTGTCTGACTGACAGCCCTGCCTGGATAAATACAAGCTTCTAAATGTGGCTTCTGAGAATGTTAAGTACAGGTTAGGCTTTGGCTTCACTCCTGGAAAAGCACAGAGAAAGAAAAGTAGGAGAAAAAAGTTTTTTACGCAAACCCGTCTTTGAGATGCTCCTTTTGGATTCTCTTGGGGTCTCCTTACTCTTTAGGCAGTGCAGTTCATTACAAAATAGTCTGGGACTGTAGGTGGGTGTATGGGTCAGGTTTGGGATTAAACCAGCTGCGGTATCAGGTACTGCTTACTAGCATCCACTGGTTTCTCCTTAAGGGATTACAAGCACAGCTGAAAGGTAAACAATACCATCACTTCATCCTTTAAACCCCTTCTTTGTAAGGGAGGTGGCTGTGACCAGGGAACCTGTGTGATGGGTCTGTAAAAGCAAAATTTACTGTTTGGTGTTGTCTGCTCTCAGTGCACCCTCCACTCTTAGCTTCTACTTGACAACGTGGCTGCTAATTTCCCCTTCCAGTAGTCAGAGTGTTGTAATTCCTTCTGTTTGTTTGTATCCTTTTGCATATACTTCATCAATCTTTTATAGGAGAGCAGGGGACTTGATAAGGATGTTTAAGGCTCAATTTCTAAAACAATTTTGCATCCAACCGTTCCCATTAGGCATCAGAATGAAATAACAAAAGTTCCCAAACAGCTCGGCTTCATTTTAGTAGGAACCACAGGATACCCAGCAGTTCTTGAAACCGTTGTTTTTTTACCCCAAAAGCAACTTGAGCTCCCCTAAATAACCAGCAGCTGCTGAGGAGAATGGAGTATCAGCTTTGATGTCAGCTGTGATCCTGCAGCAAGGAGGGGCATTAGGCAGGGAATCATTTCAAGAGGCTTTATATTGCTTCTGCCAATTTCTTATTTGGCCCTGAATCCAGAGCTGAGACAACCCTGGGGCTGCACGGGGACAGAACTTCTCCTGTCCTCTAACACGAAGTGTGGACCTGGAAGAAAACCTGAATGCCATCTTCTCTCATGGAAAAGTCTATATTTAGTGATGATGTTAAATTTGGATACAAGCGGAGAAATAGTTTACAGAAAAGACTTTCTTTTTTTGTTCATGGCTAATTGGCCTTTTTTGGCCTTACATTTATTGGTGCTGGCACAGACCTAGTGCTGCCTGTGGGGCTGCCTGCCAAAGGCCAGGTGAAGGTGAGAGCACCTGTTGGAAGAGTCCAGATAGAAAAAAAAGTGTTGGAAACCTTGTGACCGCCCCAGAACACACCTGCTTCATAAAATCAGATAATTCAGGCTCCCTGAAATCCAACATCTGGCCTAAAGCAAGCTCATCCATTAGACCCAGACCAGCTTGCTAAGAGGTTTTGTCCAGTGGGGTCTTTGAAGCTCCAAGGCTGAGCCTGCACAAGCTCTTGCAATGCCAGGATTAAAATGCTTTGGGCCCTACTGGAAACTCTGATGTTGGCTATTTGGGTGAGTTTGGTGAAACAGTGGCTCTGAAATCAGGTGCTGGCTCTCGAGACAGGGCTCTGTGGGCCAGCAAGCCCTTTGTTTGCATCTGAGCTTTGCCTTGAACTTGCTGAGTGCCTTCCAGCAAGTCACTGTTACCCCTCTGTCTCAATTTCTCCAGTTATAAAATGGGGATAATAATCCTTACCTACCCTACAGGGTGTTGTGAGGATTAATTAGTTGTTGGTACAGCATGTGAAAGATGTAAATAGCCACATAAATGCTGGATATTATCATTATAATGAGAACTGCACAGCACTGGAAGACAAGAAATGGTCTCCAAATAGGCTGCATGTGCCATTGTGACCCCCCCAAGAGCAGCTTCTGGGGCTTCTTTGAAACACCAGCAGGCACCAGGCTTCCAAATCCATAGTTTGATGCTCTGCTGTAACACAGAACATTTCTTTTTCTCTTGCCAGTTATTTTTTTTTTATAGTCAGTGCAAGTTAGAACAACAGTCCCAGGTAAACATATGTAGTGGTCCTGCTTGAATAAGCACTTGCTTTTATGTTGTTTACATTAAATGTATAAGGATCATTAGGAGGACAAGGTGACACAGTCAGTTATTCTGATGGCCTCCAGGCACTTCACCACTGACACCTGGGTTTGAATTCCAATTGGAGACGACCCAAATTATTGTGGAAGTGAGACGTTTGTCCTCCTGAAACTCAGATTCACCATCCAGATGTCTGTATAGTAATCCACAGTTTGACAGCACTTTATTGAATTATATTGTGTAATTTAGGACAAAATCTCAACACCACCCCAACCCATGAGGAGGACTTTTCAGGGTTGCTGTGACACCCCAGTCACTGTGCCACCAGCCAGGGCTGTACTGAGCGATCTCAGCAAGTCCAGGAGTGAAGCACCATCGCTGGGAATGTTAAAATGCCCACCCAAGAGTAAAAATTCTGTCTTTGTAACTCTTTGTACAAAGTAGGACTCTCACCATTGTCATCGAAGTCACTGGGTCAGATCTGATTTCTTTTTTTCCCCTCTGTATGAAATGAAAAAAAAAAAAATGCTGTTCATAGATTTCTGTTTAATAGTGTTTGCCAGACAAAGTAGAATTTTCACAGCACAAGTTCTATAGCTTGAGAGTCCTATTCACTCAGCATTTATTTTATAGGTCTTTTATCCACCCTTTCTGGCTTAAAAAAAAGAGAAAAACAGGGAATTTACCCACTTAAAATAAGCTTTGCACCAAAACTGTCTTCTGGGGAATTTTTGTAGTGTTAATGAAATCTCAAGAAGACATTCATAATGATCTTCAGGCACAGAACTCATAAAATTAATATTAACAGCTAAAAAAGGAGATGTATTTCCCACTCCATCAGAAACATATACACTTCCCTTTCCATAGATATGGCTTCTCTCAGGAAATACTGTATAGTGGCGTGGGATCCAGTTGTGGGAGCTGAAGCTGATGTGGCCTGCAGCCGCCTTCGAGGCTGGGCTTGGCTGCAGCTCTGGGCCACTCGCTCCCCTCCCCGTCAGAATTCCCTGTGCCTGGGCATTTTTGTGCACAGAACATCAGGCAGGTGCTGTGAGGTGTCGAGGTGGTTATTCTGTAAAGGCTCTGGAGGAGGAGCAGTTGGATTCCTGGGGAACATCGGGTTGAGTTTGGTCATAGTAAGTGTTATCTGTACAAGTGTGCAATGCCTGGGTGTCTGCACAACCAACCAGGACACTGTAAGGATGTTGGTTTTCCATGGTTTTTACAATCTTCTTTTATTCAACTATAGATTAACGAGGAACTGCAGAGTAAGTCCAGCCAGCTTTGAAATTCCCAGCATGGTACCATTTTATGCAAGCTCAGACAAAGTCAAGACTTAAAATACTTTGGTTTCTTGTTCACCTACTGATCTAAGTAGATTTTAATGTGCATATTCCCTCTGACAAGTATCAATACACTTCAGAGTCGCAAGCCAGCCCAGATGGTGTGGAGTTGTGAGGTCACTTTGTCAGGAAATGTTCCTGCCATTGACAACCCATCCATCTACAGCTCACGTGGCTGGGAATACGGTGCTGGAGGGTGGCTGTTCAAAGGGGGTGGTGAGAGAAAGAAACACAGAGAGGCTTTTTCCAGCTCACCCACAGTTGGGCTGGAAGCTGTTGCCATAATCTAGTTAATACAAAAAAATCTTCAAGGAAAAGGAAGGCTGCTGTGGGGGATGCTGATAAATCTGTGCCTGATAAAATGTGTTTTATTTTAGTATTATTTGTTTATTTTGCTCTTATATGTGCTTTCTAGCCACATAAATGTCCTATGTTTTTAATTTAGCCAAGTTGTTAGCAGGGGTATCTTGTGGCAGGAAGTCCTGTAGTCTATTTTTTCACTGTAAAAAAAGAAAAAAGCCATGTTTTGAATTTGCTACTGTCTGATTGAATTAATTACATAATTAACTTCTTGAACACAACGGGCTGAAAAGTTTATTTTTCTGCTGCTTTTAGGTGGCTTTGCCATGACTTAGCAGCGCAGGAGAATTAATACCCAGCCAGGGCTCAGCTTTATGTGGTTCAGCACAGAGATCATGTTATCCTTCTGCTGCATTTCCTGCCTGCAAACACTTTGGCATTCCTGTGGAAAAGTTGGGTTTTGCAGCGTTTGGAGTTTGTATTTAAAAAGAGCCACCTCGCAAATGTGATTCTGGCTGGGGATTATTATCTTGATATGTTGCTAATTCCTGAATAATGATGTGTATGGGGAGTTCTGATGAAGGATGTGGAGGAAGATGATTGAAGGCACTTGCAGGTGGAAGTCACAGATTCCTCTTGGATGGTGACAGTTTCCAAGCTCTGTATGGCAGATTTTTCTCTGGCCTAATATGTAGTTTATCATATTTCTCTCACTTTTTATGACTGATTTATCATTGCTTTGAGTTCTTTTTCTCAGAATGCTCCCAGCACCCAGCAATGAATAAATGCAAATGGTTTTTTATGGTGTGTGGAAAATGACTCAGTATTTTCTTTAATTCATTACCGTGATGAGAGTATTTCTGGAGTGTACAAGTGTTTTTTCAAAACACTTTTTCAGGGTGTATAAACCATTTAATTGGTCACTGAGTCTCTTTTAAAGGAGTGTGGGCATCATTTTCAGAGGGACACATGGCACCTGAGGTGCATGTTACAGCTGGGTGAATTTGGGGTCTTGCATGGTTTTCTGCAGGTTTTTGGTTGGTGGTTGTTTCAGGGTTTTTCCCTTTGTGGGGGACATGACCCAAAATTTAAAACAAAACTGATGGGAGGCATGCAAACCTACTGGCTTATCTATTGAAACTAGAAAGAAAAATGCTTCTTCAGACCCTTGTGAAGCAATATTGCTTAATTAACCCTACTTAAGCCCTACCTTGTGAAAAGGTTAATGGGATTTTTAATGACCTTGAGTGGTCAAGGCCTCAATTTTACATTTCTTCTGAAAGAAAATGGAAAATAGAACAAGAAAGCTGTTCAAACTTCTGTGAATCTGGGAAAAAAAATGCTGGTTTACAGCAACAGTTCAGGTCATTTCCTATTTCATTTGAAATGGTTTCCCCATTCCTTACCTTGGGCATCAGGTGGGTGTTTGATGCAGCTGGGTGTGGGTTGGGTGGAGATGCTCTGCAGTGAAAGAGCTGAACGCGTAAACTTGGCAGAGGCAGAACATTATCCTCTCACCCTCATGGAGTATTTAGAGTCCTAGTGACAAGGGATCATTGCATTGATACAAAAAGCAGGTTCTCCCTTACAAGAATGCCCACAATTAATTTAATTTTTGGTGCCTTTCAGTCAGCCATGTTCGGGTCATTTTCAGACATTTGCTTGCGAAGGCTCTCGAGCTCCCGTTTGAGGGTGGGCACACATTTCTGGGTGTTTTTACCAGGGAAGAGCAGAGGCTGTGGAATATTCCATGAATTAGGAGAGCTGTGCTAGCATGGTGCTGTTAGTCTTTGTGAGCCGGCCTCCAGAGGGTGATGCAGATGTTCTGCCTGGTAGAAAACATACACACATACTAATGAGTGCACTGTAAGAGTTAATTAATGGGAGAGATATTGCTTGTGAACTGTCAATACAGCGCTGCCTTCATCCAGAGGGTCAGGAATGTGCTTTCTTTGAATTTATCTAACATGGTAGGTAGCAAAACACTTGGGGTGCTGCAGATGAAGCTATTAATTGCATTAAAAACTGGCCATAATTAGGTTTGGAATGTAACTGTAATCTCTGGGATCAGTGGTTCCTGACACCTGTCAAGTGGCAGGAGGGTAAAACCTTTTATAACCCTGATGAGCACGTGCCTGTGTCACATCCTGATCACACAGAGCAGTGAACTTTTAAAGGCTGGAGAGTGGAATGAGCTGCTGTTAAATCCCAACTCCCTGGAATGACGTGGTGTTTTGCTCCTGTAGCCGTGTTCAGAGTGGTGTGATTGTTTGGCATTCCTCTGAAACCAGGGAACTTGACTTTGGCATTATGCTTTACATACCTTCACATCCACAATTCCTGTAAAATAGATGTATGCTGCCTCTAGACGGAGAGACACTGTGACCCAAGACTTGATTAAATCAAAAGGAGCATTTAAAAATTGCTGAACTTAAACTGCGTGTCACTTCCATCTAATTTGTGGGAAGCTGTTAAATAAGTCTTCCTGTCTCCCCCAAAAACACCCCAAGGATCCCTTCTCTAATGCACTGTTCTGTATAAACAAGTATAAATGTTTAAAAAGTAAAGAATACTAATCAAGAGATGGAAGACACGCGCTGCTTAATAAATCTTGCCTTCAATTTATTTGTCTAGTATTACAAAGGCAGAGGAGATATCAATTAATATAGGCAAAGAGGACCCATAATTTATAATTAACTGGCAAGTGGGTTGTAACAAACAGCAGCACTGAATCTAATAGCCAGTAGAAAAATAACTGGTGTTGATTTGTCCCTCGGCAAATTAATAGAGTGCTTATCAATGACAGGGTTACATAAAACTGCTAAATAAATAATCATCAGTGAGTTAGAGTGAAGCAGATCTTTAACAAGCTTAATCTGAACCTCTTGACATCTGCAGACTATGAAGAGATTAAATGCTAAGAAAGAGAAGATGCACTATGCACATCATAAGCATGCTCAGGAGCTGGGCGACATCTTGTTCTTGGGTAATGGGAAACAAGGAAACATTTTTATTGCAAAAGTACAGTGAAAAATGGTTTTCATTATAATTAGACTGAAAATTATAAAAGGTATATCAAAGAAAGGCTGAATTGGAATTAGCCAGATGAGAATGGCACTACATCGCTAAGCAATGGAAACACATTAGTGGAGCTGCCTTTGATATATTTTTGGCTCAAAGTTTTTTCTTGGTTTTATTACTCACCTTTGTCCACTTCTGGTTTCTGTGTCACTTTTGCTGATATTCCCTGGTAGCTCACTTAAATCATCGCAACAGCTGAGCAGTGCACCTGATTTTCAGAATGGGTCATATTTATGAGCCTGGAGATATACATGTATATTTGGTGTAATTTCTAGACATATTTTACTTTTGCAAAGGCTTTTTGTGCAGTAAGTCCATGCATTAAGGTCTCTCTAGCCTTTGCTTAATGATAACAGGAGTTAGTTTTGTCCTGGAAAGCTCAGAAGACTCAGCTAGAGCCATGCTGGAATCCTTAAAAGGCTTTGTCTCCAGGCTGAGACGTGCAGGAATATTCTACAGGAGCAGAAGAGAGCCAAAGCTGTTTCCCATTGTGCTGGATGCTCAGGGATTGAAGATGGAATGCAGATCCCAGAGGGTCACCAGCAGCTCCTTGCAAGGCTGCTGGTAATCAGTTCCTGGCTGTGTCCTTTGCAGATTTTTGGCATTAAGGAGAGGAAAGGGCTTTCCTCTGTAATCCACCTATGGATTAGCCTATAGTGTGAATTCCTTGGGAATTAATTCCTTGTAGTTTTCCCTCGAGGCCTCTCTCCTTTTTCTGGTCCTGAGAAGAAAGAAATTTCCTGCAAGTGAGACTGCTGTTTTTTGGGACAGAGAGGGAATAAAGCAAAGCTCAGTAACTTCATCAGAAAGCCTTGTTGGCACTTGCAGGATGCACATCTGGAGCAGAATGTGACCTGTGGTGAGGAGCTGCAGGTCCTCCTGCTTTTTTTGTATGTGAAAGCAGAGCTACCCTGATATGGGTGGGCAGCCTCTGGTGAAGAGCATCCTTTTGGGAGCTCACACCTTCCCATCCATCCCTTTCAGTCCTCTCTTCCTGAAGGAGCAGAGGCACTCCTGGTGTATTGCTACACGTTGGAGGAAGTATTTCAAAAAAGGTAATGAGGCCGTGCAGGTACCAGAGATGAGCCTGAATTACCTTGGGTGGTGTTATGATTAGGAGGCCAATTCCATATTTTTCGATCTTCATGCTCAGGTGGGGATTTTTTTGAGGAAAGCGGTGGTGTTTGCTTGAATTCAATCTTAGATTTTTCCAGACCTCTCTATCATTGCTGGCAAAGAGCAAAAGAAATGCTGTCTTTATATCCAGCTCCTCTTTAGCCCCTTTTCTAGACTCTTGTCCCTGTAGAGGCTGGGAAGGAGAATTTTTAGGAGCCGAATGGAACAAAGTGAAATTTTTCCCTGTGGGTGGCAGTGGGAGCTGCAATCATGAGAGAGAAACCTCATACCAATAATGCTGGTTTATTTTTGTGTTGCTCTCCCAATTTTTATTCAGAGAGTGAGTCACCACTTGAAAAGAGCAGAATAGAACCTCAATTTTCTTTTTCCTTAAATTAAGCCTTTCTCTGGTGGACCAATGCTGTCTGGTACCATGCTGCAATAATTGATCAATATATTGATGTATCAATGGGGTTTTGGTGTGCTTTGGGTTTGGTTTTGGGTTTTGTTGTTTTTGGGGTTTTTTTTTGTGTGTGTGTTTGGGTTTTTTTGTTTTGTTTTGTTTTAATAAAGAGAACGTGGTAGCCTCACACACTGCTGTCAGCACGTTGGCAGGATGGCCATGTCTGAGGTGCTATCAGGGAGGTTACAGGGCATTCATCAAAATCAAGCTGATGCAAGCATGAATACTCCCCAGAATGAGACCTTTATACTGAAAAAATGCTGAAGGCTGAAAAGGGGCTAATTTATTTAAATTATCTGTATACATGTCAAGCCCCACAGTTACCAGAGGAAACTGACAATCGTAAAAGAGAGCTTTTCTTAAATTTAACAACAAAAACCTAACAGGAGAAGTTATACCAAGAAAGCCTAAGCAACTGAGCTGATAATCATCAGTAGTGATGCAGATATACAAAAATACAGTTTTCTGCTATTAAGCTTTTAAATGTCAGTAAATGGCAGTTTAGTAGATCATTTGCTAATAATGATTACATTTCTCATTAAAATGTTTCCTTCATTATTCTTCAGGTAGAAATGTGTAATTCAACGATTGTTACATCAATTATACTTAAAAAGCTCATTAAAATACTGAAATATTATCTCTCATAGCCAGAGTACTTTAAGAGTACTGTACTAATTACAAACGGAATAAACTCTTGTAATATCACCATTTGAATTGATGCCTTATAAATTCTTAATGCAAAGCTAACATATAAAGTGTAAATCAAATATATAGATCCAATAAAACAAAACCTTTTTAATCTTGTTTTACCTTCAAAAGGATTCTGATTATTGTAATTAAATAATGCATGATATAATAAAGATCTAGAATGTGTGATTATTTCATTGGCAATTGAATATTGGTGCTTTTTATTTATGCAAGCGATTTATCACAGACAATATGCATCAAGCATTAAAATATTGATACAATTATACCTATCCTGCTGAACCAATAAAAAAACCCCTGTGACATGGCTCTCTGCTGATGCTACAAGGATGGTTTGAAATCCTTGTTAAATTTTAATATTCTGATGTGCTGGGTTATGCTAATTCTGATGTGGAATAATATCTCCTGTTTTGCTTTTCTTTCTGTGGGGTTACAAATGCAGCTTCACTTGGCATGGTCTGCTTGCAGCTCTGCTGGTCACTCCTAGGAAGGGACAGCAAAAGGCAGCTGTGAATTTCGCTTTTCAGAAGTATCCATTTGCTGTGGATGCTCTACAATATTAATTTTGCTGCTGCCATCATATCCTGTTGTTCTTTCTCAAGTTTTGCAAAAGCTTCTGGCCCAAGTCAGGGGTTACTTGCTGGAAGTGGTTGGGTTTAATAAGACTGGTTCCAGAGCAGATGCTCTCAGAGTTCCATCCCAGTTTCTTAAGGCTGGCAGCATGGTGTCAAGGTAAAATATAAAAGGAACAATCAGCTCCTTTTGGTCAGAGCAGCAACCCTACCAGGTCAGATGTAAATCATGAAATTGGGCAGAATTGCCAGATCTTTAATCTTATAAACCCAGTTACTTTCTAAAGCAGCTAAAAAGCTGTACTTAATAGGCTGGCAATTATTTTGCCACTTCTGTGCAAGTAAACTAAGGTGCAGGGGACTACTTAAGGCTCTCTGAGCTCGTGCCTTGTCACTGAGTTGAAAGCAAATGTGTGTTTGACAGCCCACAAACAGCACTGGGTGCCACCTCCACCTGCTTTTTCAGCCAAGCCAGTGGTCACAGGAGGATCTGTATTTCCCTGCACAGAACAAACTCTGCAGAAGTTTGTGCACAATTAAACTGTCCCACCACTCCTGGACTCAAATTAATTTTTTTGAGGGGCATCTTGAATACATGACCCATTTTACAGCACAAAGAAAATTAGGTGGCCTAAACCAAATATTTGTGTCTGTGCTGGCTTTCCAAAATAGCCTTTGAATATCACTATGCTTCCAAGTGAGGAAAAAGAACTGGAAACCTCTGAATGAACAGTGATAAAGGTCAAAACCCACCACCAAAATATAAGGATTTAATAACTCTGGGACGAAGCCAGCTCTTTGCTGAGGGCCAGCTTTGGAAGTGCTCAGGATTTTCAGACACCTAACAGTGACTCTCACTTGATATAATTATAAAAACATAATTTACATGTCTGATTCACCAAATTGATGAGCAGACCTACAAAGTGCCAAACACTCATCTCTTTGTGCTTGCTGAAGGAAGAGAGCATTTAGTGACTTGCAGGATGAGAAGTTTTCTTTTTCCATAACTCACCACGAACTTCAGTTAGGATTTTATATTATTGGATGAGAGAATTTTTCTTTTCTTTTTGTTAGATGTGCTTGTTTTTCCTCAGTTAGACACTGCCTGATCATCACAAATGACCCTGCTCTGGCATATTTGTGAACTCCTGTTTAGCTCAAATGAAAATCAAGCTTTCAGAACAAACAGTGACCAGTGACCAAAGGCTGGTATTTCAAGGCATCTATTGAGTTGAGACAAATACAACCAAAAATGGGTTAAGGGGAAAGTTTTAGCACTTTTTAAGACCTAGAATTGAAAGCTTTCATTGAATAAATAATGAAGAGGGAGAAAAGAGCTATTTAATTAAGTAGTTGGCTTGCTAATTGATTTTTTTTTAAAATGCAATAATTTGCAGGCACATGCTGATGTTGGCTGTGCATTCCTCTCTGCCTCGCCCCCAGCCCACGGGCAGGGACAGTGCAGGGATCACATAATCACAGTGCTGTCACAGGTCTGACAGAGCCTGAGCACCCACTGCTTCCAGCCACTTGCAATTTGCCAGCACTTTAAAGCCATTACCACATGTGCATATTTGCCTTGTGTATGGACACTCCTAGGAGTAAAAAAGTCCCCAGGAAAAAAGCATCCCAATTTTTCTGTGTTGGCAGATGAGAGTATTTTCATCCCTAGGTTCATAAACGTGCCTTGTTTGAAATTCTTTGGCTTGGTGGTCTGAGTTGTCTCTACACTGGGGTTAACTGAGAGAAAGGACTTGATAAGATGTGTCTTGGAATCATTTGTTTTAAAGAAATAAAAATTCTTGGGCCTTATTAGCCCTGAAAAATATATTAATGGTTTACCTGTTCCAGTAGCAGCCTGCACTGCAAATGTGCCCCTTAGAATATAGATACTTTTTCTCTATAAAAGTAGCTGATTTAGTCAGAAAGGTGACAGTTAAGGCTCGTTGCAGGGGAAATTTTTGCATCTTTGCAGAGTGACTTTTTTTTGCTGTACTTTAGCACAGTGGCTGTCCATCACAGTTGTTATGTATGCAGGCTGAGTGAGCCCGCGGGGGATCCTAGTTATTTACACTCTTTTTCAAGCTTCGAAGCTGTTATAATCATTCGCTGTCAACTTTGTGCTGACACTGAATTTTACTTTGTGTTTTTTATGCTCGGTTTGGGTCTAAAATACTGGCATCCATACCCTGCACTGTAATTCTATGGGTGACTGAGTTGACCAGCAATATACAGTATTACTAACAGAGCTTTAGAAACCTGCTGCATATGGAGATTTCAGGATTTGTTGATTGTGGACAGTAAACAAAGTCCCCAGGCTTTATGCTTTTATCCTAGTGGTGGCCCTCAGGAATAAACTGTGTACGGCGTTTCATCTCATTGCATTTTCATCTTTACAAAAATGTAAATATTATTTTCCTTTCCTCCAAAGCTGCAAAGTTAGAGCAGGAAAACTTTTTCATTGCATTTTTTATTTTAGCGCTGGCTTGTTTTCTCCAGGCCTGTGTTGTAAGAAATGCATATTTCCCTGTGATCACCATATGTTTAGCATGAGGCTGAAGAGAGGAGTGGAGCTGGTAATGGGGCTAATACCTCAGCTCCAAATTGAAATAATGCCTTGTGTGAAATGTTGGGAATGAATTCTCAGCCAAGAGCATGCATTGACAAATATATATAGGGGTTTTTACACCCTTTTAGGTTTAGGAAGACAAATTTGCATGGCTGTGCTTAAGTGTCTGTGGTCTGCAGTGCAGTGAGTGAACAAACTTCTTTGGCACGTGCACCAAACCTTTCCTTGGTGAGCAGGCCCCTGAGCCTCAGGTGGCAGCACAGACTGATTCCTGCATGTTGGAAGTGTGGGATTTCCATGGCCACGTTCCCAGCTCCCCTGTGAAATCCCAGGTGCTCGGGGGCCCAAAGGGAGTGATCACACAAAATGATCTGACCCTGCTCTTAACTGGACTTGAAATAAAACTGGTCAAGGAGCTTGTGTGCTTGGTCAATGTAATAAAGTAGACAAATAATTACTGAGCAAATCAAACACACCTACACTTCAGATGATTTGAAATATTATCTATAATCGGGCACTTCTGTGCTAGGAGGAAAGGTTAATAAAGTAATTTAAAAAAGATTGTGTAGAGTATTACAGAAACAGAAGAGGACTGGTGATCATAATTGTTAATCTCCTGAAACACCAGTCCTCTACTGCACAAGGCATATATTTTAGTACAACTCCTTATTGTTCATTCCACTTGCTATGATATTATACTGCTTAATTACCTTTTGTAAGAAATCTTATTTTACCTTTTTTTTTTTTTTTTCTTTAATAACAGATAATGCTGATGGAAATATTTTAGAAGAAAATCTTATTTAAAGTCCTACCTGCTAGGGATTGAGATTGAAACAGATGCAGTAGGTGGGCAGGTAGATATTTGGAGACTGAATCACTGCAGAACTTCGTGATAGAGCACACACCTGTGGTTCCATCTCCAGGGGGTACAATCCTGAGGATGTCTCAACAAATAAAAAATTTCCTCTAATGTATAAGTTTTGGCAGTAACTAATGGTGAATAAGAATATGGTTGTTCCTTGCATTCTTTTTTAAAAAGTCACCTGAGTGGTTTGGCTCTGATCGAGGCAGATTCTTTTTTGTCACTTGTAACACAGACATTTGAGTTTGTTTGTAGCTTTTTGTCACCTGCACAATTCTATGTTAAGACTGGAATTTTCCTGCAACCATCTGTAGATATGGCATAGGCAGGGAAGAAAACTGGATGACATCTATAGGGGCTTTAAATAATTAGGCCAGAGCACACAACAATGTGACTTTCTTTTTTGCAAATGAGGATCCAGAATCTCACACTGTGACTATCTGAGGTACAATAGACAGAGCAAACAGGTTAGGAAAGTAATATAGTCATAGTAATTACCTTCATCTAGCAAAAATATTTCAGTCAGCAATGATGAACAATAAAGCAAAATGATCACCCACCTTTAGAATATCTATTACAAAAACAGATATCTAAAATAAGAACAGCTTAAAATACCCACTTGAACATAAAGCATCAGTTCTGGAGTCACACATGGCTTTCCTCCTTCCATCGGCTGTGGGACTCTCAAAACAACTGACTTGCAATGCAAGGCCTGGTTCCAGACCAGGGGGAAAAATTACTGCAATTAAGGATGTATAAATGGAGAGAGTACTATCCATCATGCTGCTCTAAAAATAATTTCTTTTTCTTTTCTTTTCTTTTTTTTCTTTTTTTTTCTGGCTTTTGGGTTTTATACAAATCACTTATATCCTCCTTAAAAGAGATTTTTTTTTTTTTAATATAAATATAGTGAATGCGAAACACCATTAATCCAGTAGTAATATCATCTGATAGCAGTTAATCCCTTCTTAGGGATGGCTTTGCCCGGTCCTTTGGAATATAGAAATGTGCTTTCACTGTTAGGCATTTTGTTTAAGCATCAATCAGTTCTTAATGCTTAATTGTCTTTTTTTTTTTCTCCTTTCCCTGTCTATAGAAGACCACCAAGTAAAATGAATCTCGTCTTCAAAAGTATTTCCTTGGGATTCTCATTACATTGTTTAGCTGGTGATTTTGTATTCTGAGGTTATGGATCAAGGGCAGTGCCATGCCTGTGGTTTGGACTTGGCTCTGTGCTGTGACAGGATGATGCAGATGTACCAGAAGATCCTAATCTGTCAGAGGAAGTCTATTAAGTTCAAGCCCCTAAGCTGTCTCAGCCAAATCAGTGATACCAAACTTACATTTGTTTTTGTGGTGACCATTCATTTTGGTCAAATGAAGAAATTGCTAGTGTGGGTTTTGTGGCTTCAGGGGTGAAATCTATGAATGTCACAGATCTTTTAGCCTCTCTGCTCTCTCTGAAACATTACTGAGGATGCTCTTGTATGGAAGGGAAAAAAAAAACCCAAGCATTTTTATTGCAGCTGTTTATAAGTCACCTTGATCAGAAAAAGTTGGGGGAAAGAAGCATTAGCTTCTATAGAAATAATTCTTTTTGTGAATAATAGATAAGGATGAGAAAAAAAGAGAGGCTGCAGGAAGAAAAAGCAGTTTTGAAATGGGAGTGAGTTTAAGCCCTGCTGCAGGCTGTGGACCTTGGTCTGGAATCTGAATATCTGACTGGTTTTGAGGTCCCCTCAGCACAGGAGACCAAACAGAAAAAGTATTCTGTTTTGTTGGTCTAACAGATTTAACTCCAGATCTTCAGATTCTGTGTAAATATCCATCGTTACACAACAAGACAGTGAACTCAGAACTTCTTTTTTAATCATAGAGTAAAAAAATAGGACAGATTTGGGCCTTTTTTGGTGAGATAAGAACCAATTGCTTATTTTGCAGTCTTCCTCAGCTCCAAGACATTTTTGTCTCAATGATATTTGATATTATGTTTTCCTCATATCTCTTTTATCAAGTGCTAAGGTAAAAAATTCTGTCCCTGTTGAAGTCAGTTTTTGGCCACGCTCTTCAGCGGGATCAAGTTTCCATCCTGTGTGTGACGCTTGGCTCATTTTTTAATTTGTGCTGTTTTCCTTCTGGATGGGGCTGTTGAGAAAACCTCAATCAAGATCACTGTGAAGGGTGTGGAAGAGGGAATGGGAATGTGGTGTTTATAAAATCTGAGTTTGATTAGGCACTGCTGTGCCCCAGCTTCGTTAGCTCTGTTCTCCTGTATATGTTCAAATTCTCCCCATGTGGGACTCTTATTTAGAAGTTTATGTGACTTTCCACTCCTCATTCCCTCTGCCCCTGCTCCTGTTTTCTCCCCCTCCCTGTTTGCCAGCTACTCTGCTTAGGACAGCTAATTCTTCAGGAGGGCCTGTTTCCTCAGGAATGTGAAACAGCATTCAAACTCCTGGGCTAATTCACCAGTGCCACCACCAGCAGCAACATCTGGATGCAAAATGTGTGAATGGAAAGCTCCTGCAAGAGGGATTAGAGAACAGATAGAGGGTGGGAAAGCCCCAAACAACTCAGTTATTTCTAAAATGTAGTGTGTTTAAAGTAACAGGTTTTGTGCTTAAGACGACACAGTAGAATGTTAATCTAATTAATGGATTTGCTTTATTATGATAATATTATTTTATATATTTCCTATACTAAATTATTTCAGAATGTGACACAGATGTATGAAAAAATTCTTTTTTTGTTTGTCTTTATGTAAAAATGGTAGAAGGAGTCACTTCTAGGTCTTCCAAAATGAATCACTGACTGTGACAAATAGTAATTAGAGTATATTTTCTATGAAAGAAAACAAAGATTGAAAAGATATAGTTAGGTCAATTTCCTTTCAAAAATGTAGCACTGTAAGGAGAAAAAAAAAGGCTAATGTTTAGCAAGTTCTGATTTTTTTTTAAAGGCACTTATTTAAAAGGTAACCTTATAAAACTTTATTTATGTGACTCTTCCTTTGTTGAAAACACTGTTTTTAAGACTGATAATGGGCAGTGTCAGACCTAGCTGGGTAAAGTTCCCAAAGATATTGGTCCATCAGTGTTTATCCTGCTCTGGGTTGTATTTCTGGAACCAGCTCAGGAGTAGTTTAAAGCTATTTAATGGGAAGCCACCTGCTGCAGTGTAACCTTAAAAATACCCTTTGGAGGTGGCTGGGATGGCTGTGGATCCTGAGCAGCTGCAGAACAAAAAGGACTTGATTTGTTGCTCAGTGGGCTGATATGGATTAGGTGGAGTTGATGTCCCATCTCTCAGCCCGCGGTATTCACAGTGAGGAAACATCAGGTGTCAGGAGGATTCTGCTGTCACAGGGGGTGTTCTGGTGTGTGGCAGGAGGAATTAGAAAACACAGAATTCAGCTATGTGAAAATACAGGAGATCAAACCTGCAGCGCGTCCATGTCACTGTCTTTTGCTTTGGAAAAACTTAACTGTGCTCAAAACATGATCAAACCCAAAGCTGGTGAGAAGTCTCTAATATTACACATAAAGGTGTTCTAACTAACTTGGAACAAAAAAATTTTAAAAGAAAGCAAGAAACTCGCAAAAAAATGTTACCATTTCTGATTCCAGCAGATAGGACTGATCCCTCGTCTTGAGTCTTCCCAGTCATTTGAAGTGGTGGTCCATCATTCATGCATGTTCTGAAACCAGAGGTGCTGTTGTTGTGCTTTGGACTCCATGTGGAGGAATCTGAGGGATGCTGTGACCCTGCTCAGGCACGCTGGAGGAAAGAAGGCTGTTGTTACCTCAGAGGTGCTGTGGGTGCTTTGTGCAGCCCTTAAAGCCCCTCGTGAATGAGCACACAAAGCAGGTTCCCCAGGCTGTCTGCTGCCAGCCACAACCCCCTGTAGTATCACTCCTTCCAGATTGCTCCTGCACGCTGCAAGAAATCTGTTTGTTTTAGAAGGCCCTGTGTACGTGTACAGAACTGATCTGAAGAATTTTAAACGTGCAGCACTGTCGGGTGCTGTGGCTCGTGGCACTGGAACAACCAAATGTGCCCGCTGCAGTGGTACCAAATGTGCTTCAGAGGAGGAGTGTCAATCACAAGGGTGTGTGGTGGAGCTCTTCAGTCAGCTGCGACCTACTTCAAGGCAGTATTTCCCGTCAGAATCCCCCCAGCTAAAAAATAAAATGAAAAGGCAAGCATCAACCTCGCATTTCAAATATGAACTGGAAACAAACCAAATTTACAGTTCAGGAGATGAAAATTGTTCTCTTCTGCCATAATGCAATTCACGTTTGGTTTATTTGAGAATTCGTGTGTCATAACCCTTCTTGCTCACACTTCTGAGTGTCTTGGTTTTTTGCAGCTACTAAGGTTGAGTTTTATTCTTTTTTTATGATTATTATTTTTATTTCTTCTGGGTTTACATTGCAAGAGGAGGCCTACCCCTCCCGACAGGACCTTCCACCTGAGGGCAGCACAGTCATCAGCTCTGACTAACTTGGAGTCAATCTTTGTCCAAATCCTCGCAGCTCCAGCTCAGGTTTTGTTCTAATCCCTCCCTTACGTTGTTAGCAATAATGAGAGATATGATCACTCTAACTTTTCAAACCTTTCAACTTTTTCTTTACTGGGAGCTGCATCCCTTGCTTGGCGTCACAACACAGAGAAATTGCCTCTGTTATTCCCTTTGCCATTAAAGCATGCGACATCTTTCTTTGTCTTACCTTGATGTGTTAATGTAGGAGCAGCAACTGCAGGCTGAAGTGCCAGGAGGGTCTGGATATCGCTATGAAAACACATCCCTTTAGTTCCATGCCATGCAAAATGACGCCAAACCTCTTCTCCTCCCGTTCTGAGATTTGTTCTCTCAAACGGGATGCTGACAGTGCAAGAGGTAACACCTTTCAGCAGGTAAAATATGTTGTTAGGGAAGGGATGGATGGCAGGGATGCTGACAACAATTAGCACATGCTCCTCATTAACAAGCGGAGTTTACAGCGGAGCGGGAATGGCAGGCTGCCATCAGCCTGGTAGTTACGGGGCAGTTTAATTTCTAACGAATGTGAGCACTGGATTAGGAACAATATTCAACAAAATGCTGCCTGCATTCTCTTATGGCTTTCATTACCAAATTGAAAATCTGTGTAGATTTCTGAAAATTACTTTTAAATGTAGCCAATCTCCTCGACTGCAAGGCTTGATTTGCTGGTGAGGGAGTCCTGCTGTGAGATTTTAATGAAAGATCATAGTGCCCCTCCAAGACCGTCAAAGAGCTATGGGCCCTAAAAGACCTGAAATAATCTGTTTTACTTTTAATGGCAGCCATTTTATATTCATTAAGATCAAAATGCAGTTTTGCAGGCAAATTGCAAAGCTGTTCCACTCACAGCTTGAGAACCTGGAGGCCCTACAGCTTTTTATCTTGTTCATAAGCAAATATGCAGTTAATATCTTTTAATATGCTTTGATGCTTGGTACCTTATGGGTACATTGTACTGGAGGTTAGAGAACTGCATGTTTCTTTGGCAGTGCTAGCAACGAACTAAAGCACCAGTCCTTTTATTTCCATAATGGCAGAAGAAATGAGTCTTTTTTTTTTTTTTTTTTTTTTTTTTATATGAGCTCCGCTCAAATAAATTGTAAAGCACCGTGTAGTATATGTTCAGGGTCTCATGGAAGGCACAATTTTTTTCCCCTACATTCCATCTGTTGGTGGTTCTTATTATTTAAATTTATACGGCCACATTATTTAAATGTAAACAGCCAAATAAGATAGGATCAAATCATTGGCATCTGGGAACTGTGCTCTTATCCTCTTTGATTGTGAGGTTGTGTGCATTAATAATGGAGTTCTAAAGACTGTGATTCCACCTGATATACTGTATGACCTTAACAGTTGTGATTTTATCAGGGTTTGACTGTATGAGAAAATGAAGGTATTTTGCAGCTCATTTCTGGCAAGGTTAGTTTGCATTATCTCGTGTCCGGAGTAGTTCTGATTTGTGTGTGTGTATTTTAAACCTAATTTTTGTTCTCGATTGCCGTGCTCCTGGTGGTGTTGCAATCCCCATTCCCGCAGACCGTTTTTCAGGCAGCGAACTCCGCTCGGACGCGTTTTGTGCCTTGGTTGAGTGGCGTGCTCGGAGTGACGCCGGGCCACCGCCAGTCCCGCACAACTTGTCACCGGTGAGCACAGCTCTGCTTGCAAGCCGCTGCCACTTTCCAGTGCTGCCAAGAACGAGGCAGTGGGGAAGGTGCCTAGGTAAACATCCTTTCTTAGGGATGGAAACGCGCAGAAGTTTACAATAAGCATTTTCTGAATCTTCCAGCCGTGGTACAACTGAACTACTCTCTCTTTTCTGCTGTTATCCAGCAGAAGGTGCAAGAGTGTCACGCCCTGTTTTCCTCTCCCAGCCAAGAAGATCCACCAAAGGTCACAGAACATTGTCCAGGCCGGTTTATTTAAGAAAACGGCCTCAGCCTCTTTATGGAGCTGATTCCAATTGCGCCGTTTAAACAAAAAACAACCCCAGAAGGTGCACGAAGGCAGCTCCAGGGGGCCGGATCACCGTCCCTGCCCTCGCACTTGTGTGCCTGCCTGTGCCCCACAGCTGGGCCTGTTAAATTTTGGAAGGCATGTTCACAAGTTCTACCGTCTCGCTCTGTGCAGCTGCAGGGCTTCCCGGCCGGGCCCGGAACCTCCAGCGCTGTGTGTCTGGCAGAGATGGGGGAATTCGATAACCTTCCCTCGCTGGGTCTTAGGGCGAGCTGAACGCGCCTGGCCTGCCAAGGCACAATTTAATGGGCTTCTGAAAACACTCAAAAGGCAGACAGAAATGTGCGGATGGGCAGGCAGCCAGGCTGACCTGGGGGATGGGGCCGGGCTGATTTTAAGCAGGGTAAGGTCGTGAAGGAATGTTTGAGGACAAAGCTGGCTGGGGGAGTGCACTGAAAGCCTAATGTTTGACTGGAATGGATTTACGGAGCTTGAACCTGACTCTGTAACTTAAGAGCAAAAGCATTCCCACCTGTCCGGCTTTAAAG